>JALIGW010000088.1:851503-966503 GCA_023053685.1 Diadophis punctatus similis
ATTCAACAAAGTCCACATGGCCAACAGAAAATGCTGTCAGTTGGGTCCATTTGCCTCCCACCCCCAAAAAATAATAGCTTAATTTTCCAGCACTGTAAACCTTTTGAATCAAGGTATCAATGAGAAATATTTGCTTACCTGGAGCAGTGCATGGCTGTTTCCTTCCTTCATTGAACTGGCCTGGATGACTAGCAGAACTACATAGTCAGTGTATCAATAGAGGAGAATCTGCCATGTAATAGCAATAGCAATAGCACTTAGACTTATATACCACTTTACAGTGCTTTATAGCCCTCTCTAAGCAGTTTTACAGAGTTCAGCATATTGCCCCCAACAATCTGGGTCCTCATTTTACCCACCTCGGAAGGATGGAAGGCTAAGTCAACCATGAGTCTGGTGAGCTTCGAACTGACAAATTGCAGGCAGCCGGCAGGCAGCAGAAGTTAGCCTGCAGTACTGCACTCTAACCACTGTGCCACCAGTGTAAGAAGTAGGTTATTGCTTACACTAGCTCTCAGCAAAGCTATGGAGGTTCTACACATGTTGTGCAACTTCAGTTCAGCCCTGTCTAATTGTGGGCAATTAGGAGTTCTAATTACTCAACAATGATGGGGCTACACGTTGAGGTTCCCAGTCCCTATTTATTTATTTATTTGTCTGTCTGTCTGTCTGTCTGTCTGTCTGTCTGTCTGTCTGTCTGTCTGTCTGTCTGTCTGTCTGTCTGTCTGTCTGTCTGTCTGTCTGTCTGTCTGTCTGTCTGTCTGTCTATCTATCTATCTATCTATCTATCTATCTATCTATCTATCTATCTATCTATTTATATTTCTATGCCGCCCAACTCCCAAAGGACTCTGTACTATTGTACTTTAATGTTTCCTCAGCATTGGCAGGCACAACTTCTAGACATGTGGACTTCAACCACTAATTCTCAGCAACATCCATACCACTAAAGTCCACACATCTGGAATTTGTTAAGGTTGAGAAATTCTCATCCTATGGACTACATAAACTAGTCGAGGTTCTTCACAGTGTCAAGCAGATATCTCTTCAGAATTCTTGGGATTGCTGGGAATTGTGCTTGTGAATTCCTGTATAGAAAGTGTGTGTGTATGTGTGTAGAAGAGCTGATAGGGAAGAGAACCTTGTGGCCTAGAGGTTAAACTTCTGCCTCACAAGCAGACTGCCCAGGTTCAATTCCCACTACGGGTATGGCTATCTGACGAGAGCAAAATAGCTCAAAATAGATCTATAATAGTCTTCCTTTATTTTCATTTATCAGCAAAAAACGTTACACACACACACACACATACAGTATATATGTATATGTATATATATATGTGTGTGTGTGTGTATGTGTGTGTGTGTGTATACACACATATACATATATATTTGCAACATATACACATGTTTCCTTCCATACACCAGGATGACTCGACAGAAAAAAACATATACAACCCTTTCCTGGTGAAGAGCTGATAGGCCTAGAGGTTAAAACTCCTGCCTTACAAGCAGACTGTCCAGGTTCAAATCCCACTAAGGGTATGGCTATCTGACGAGAGCAAAATAGTCTCCCTTTATTTTCATTTATCAGCAAAAAATGTTTCTCACACACACACACACACACACACACACACACACACACACACACACACACACACACACCATGGATTATATATACAGTATATAATTACCATGGATTATTGGTATTCTCATGAAACTCAGAACCATATTGGAGAAGGTTTATCGATGTAATCAACATGTATCTATGTAGACATGATTTGATGGCACGCAGTCTATATTTGTGTCTGCATGTGTAGTAAAGAGGAAAATAAATTGGAAATTTTGGATTCTTTACAGAAATAGCAGTGCAGGTTGTTGTTGTTTTTTTTTTTAAAAAGGCAAGTAGCTGCAAAAAAATCTCTAATGACCCAGCTTGTCATTTTTATCTTCTGCTTTTCAGACAGATAGCTGCAACTGTGATATGTTATCATAAAATTAAATCAAAAATTAAAACATCAGGGAGTTTGACTTGCCGGTTTCAGGGACACAACAGTCAATATGATCTACTTTTTTTCTCTCCAATTTTCTATTAGACCACAGGAGATTTTGCTAAAATAGCTTCAGCATTACATTATTTGCAGCAAAACTGCCTTTTTCCACGACATTTTTCTACCATGAAAGTAAAGGTATTAATGAATCAAATACGAATTAAGTCACATTTAGCCAAATTAAAAATGCATACAAATCTTATGCTAAAGGACTCTGAAGTTGGAGTATTTTTTGCAATACAGATAAGCAACATGTTCTGAGGGGAAGAGAGAAGAGACGAAAGGAAACATAATTCAATTAAAAATCAAAGCATCCAGAACTTTCTCCCAGCGGCATCTGCAGGAAGAAAGGCAAAAATCAAGATGAAGGCTGTGAACCAAGTGATCAAATTCCCACCCATTTTTACATGCTTCCTAAAAAGGGCAGGATTTTGACGGCAGGCTTGCAGTTATCACCTTAATTTTTTATCCCCTCATCTCTCTTCTGGATTTCATTCATTCATTCATTCATTCATTCATTCATTCATTCATTCATTCATTCATTCATTCATTCATTCATTCATTTATTTATTTATTTATTTATTTATTTATTTATTTATTTATTTATTTATTTATTTATTTAAATGGATTTATATGCCGCCCAACTCCCAGGGGACTCTGGGCGGCTCACAACATGTCAAAATCCATTCAACAATATAAGAAAGACACAATAATTAAAACTTGCAAAAATTAAAAAAAAGCATCTCACATTCATAACCAAGGGGGGAGACCCATATCTGGTCTGGTTGGTCTCACTTTCACCCAGCCTGCCGGAAGAGCCAAGTTCTTATTGCTTTACGGAAGGCCAGCAGGGTGGGGATGGTCCTGATCTCTGGAGGAAGTTGGTTCCAAAGGGAGGGGGCTCCCACAGAGAAGGCTCTCCCCCTCGGCCCCGCCAACCGGCATTGCTTGGTCGATGGGACCTGGAGGAGACCCGCTCTGTGGGCCCTAACCGGTCATAGGGAGGTATGCGGCAGGATGCGGTCCCGAAGGTAACCTGGCCCTGAGCCATGTAGGGCTTTAAAGGTTAAAACTGTAAAGGTTTAAAGGTTAAAATTTTTTAAAGCTTTAAAGGTTAAAATTTGACTTTGATTTACCGTATTTTTCGGACTATAAGATGCACCAGTGTATAAGACGCACCAAGATTTCGAAGAGGTAAGTAAGAAAAGTTTTTGTCCTCCCTGGCCCCCAGGAGCACTCTGCAGGCCTCCCAAACCCCCTGCGCACCCTGTTTTTTGCAAAAACGGGCCCGTTTTTCAGCTGTTTTTGTGAAAAACAGGGCGCGCAGAGGGTTTGGGGGCCTGCAGAGTGCTTCTGGGGACTGGAGAAAGGCAAAAGCATCCTGCTTTTTGCCCATTTTTCTCAAAAATGGGGGTGTTTTTGCCAGGGGCGGGTTCCTAATTTTTTTACTACCACTCTGTGGGCGTGGCTTATTTTGTGGGTGTGGCTTGCCGGCCATGTGACCGGGTGGGCGTGGCTTCTCAGACTGCTGAAGGGAGAGGAACTGAGATAGGTTCTGCCGCCCATTCCCCCTCCCCTCAGCAGCTCGAGAAGCCTCAAACATGCGAAAATGCCTAGGATCATCACCGCGCGTTTGTGGCTTCTCAGACTGCTGAAGGGAGGGGAATGGAGATAGTTCCTGCCACCCATTCTTTCAGCGTCTCACACGCTCCCTCAGCCATCCTCCCCTCACTGTGGGGTAGGAAGGCAGCGCATGAGCAGTGCCGGAAACTCGGCTTCTGGGCATGCGCAGAAGAAAATTTAAAAAAATAAATAATTTTTTTCCAAAAAAATGACGGCACCCAGGCACCGGCAACCGACCGCACCGGTACTGTGACATCACCAGCGGGCCGCTACCGGTGCTATAGAGTGGACCGCACTGGTAGGAACCCACCACTGATTTTTGCCTTCCCCCAGCCCCCAAAAGCACTCTGCAGGCCTTCTAAACACGCTGTGCACCCCGTTTATGCGAAAAACGGGCCAATTTTTCGCAAAAATGGGATGTGGGGGCGGGGCTTTAGGAGGCCCAAAATGACTGTATTCGGTGTATAAGACGCACCAACATTTCCACCCTCTTTTAGGGGAGAAAAATATTCGTCTTATACTCCGAAAAATACGGTACCTCTTAGTGGAGAGAATACCATAAAAGCATTGTATGCATAAATCTTCTGCCAGGGAAATGTTGTTCCCAAAATAGCAGGAAATCCCAAAATATTGTGTTTCAGAGGTGGATTTTCTTATGGGTCCTCAGGGGCAAACTCCATGCATTTGCAAACCATGGGATGGTTTAGGCTATAATAGATAAAAGAAAAAATTAAAAAGCGGAAACGTATGGTACAAAAACATTTTGTATGTATGTATGTATGTATGTATGTATGTATGTATGTATGTATGTATGTATGTATCTCTATCTATCTATCTATCTATCTATCTATCTATCTATCTATCTATCTATCTATCTATCTATCTATCCATCCATCCATCCATCCATCCATCCATCCACCCATCCACCCACCCACCCATCCACCCACCCACCCACCTACCCATCTATCTATCTATCTATCTATCTATCTATCTATCTATCTATCTATCTATCTATCTATCTATCTATCTATCTATCTATCTATCTATCTATCTATCTATCTATCTATCTATCTATGCATTTAATATCCATAGCTGCCCAACTCAACCAAGTGACTCTGAGTGACTTAAGTCTACCCAAGAATAGAGAATCTCAATTTCTGATATTTTAGGCTATAATTTCCACAATTTTTGTCATTGTTGTCATACCAAGCAAATAAGTTGTCTTCCTATGCTATAATAAATTCACCCGCAGGCCAAAACAGCAGTATTTCTTAGATAATCAACATTACTCTAACAAAAACCTGAAACCTGTATTGTAAATGTTAGTATAAAAAAAATGGATTAAAGAAAAATGGCAAAAGCATAGCTTGTAATGCACAGATAATGGTCCAGATAAAATTTCTGAATTAAAAGTGCATATATCACCTATTGTGATACTTTAAAAGCACAGTGAAGTGGCTATATCTCTCCTGGAATTTATACAACAATCAGTAATAGAATATATATTTACTTTCAAAAAGTCCTAAACCCATTAAAATACACGGAGATATATCCGGAATGGTTTATTTGAGCATAATTCCAAACAATGCCATAAAAGGATCTCAGAATTTATCAGGAGAAACACATTTGCATTTAAATGTATATTTTGTTGAGGGAGGGAGGGAGGAAAGAGAAAGAGAGAAAGAGAAAGGAAGGGAGGGAGGGAGGGAGGGAGGAAGGAAGGAAGGAAGGAAGGAAGGAAGGAGGAAGGAAGGAAGGAAGGAAGGAAGGAAGGAAGGAAGGAAGGAAGGAAGGAAGGAAAGAAAGAAAAAAAGAAAAAAGAAAGGAAGGAAGGAAGGAAGAAGAGGGAGGGAGGGAGGGAGGGAGGGAGGGAGGGAGGGAAGGAAAGATGGATATTCTTGTTTACATTGTACTTTTTTACAATTGTCCAAAAATGAGAGAATCAAAAATTGAGATAGTGAATTCCATACATATGTAATGGCAATTTTTTTTAATCTCCATTCTTTAGAAGTTAGTATGTTTTAATGAAACTTTGTGAAAACAAAATAGTTTTATTTTATTTAAAGGAAACAAATTGTCTTTGAGGTTCTTTTTTAAAGGTCTTTTTTTTAAAGGCCTTAGAAGAAGAAGAAGAAGAAGAAGAAGAAGAAGAAGAAGAAGAAGAAGAAGAAGAAGAAGAAGAAGAAGAAGAAGAAGAAGAAGAAGAAGAAGAAGAAGAAGAAGAAGAAGAAGAAGAAGAAGAAGAAGAAGAAGGAGTGAATAAAGATATCTCCATTTCCAGGTCTCTAGGGAGTGCCTTCAAAACAGAGGGATGAGCAACAAAGAAATCTTAATCCTGAACTGCTGTTAGATTAGCTCATGTCAATGACAGACAACCTTCCTTTTTTGATCTCAGTAAATGTGAAGGTTCATAAAGAAGGAGGCCTTCTCGCCAATTGCTTGCACCGAAGCTATAGCAGACTTTCAATGTAATGCCAGCACTCACAAAAAATTGCATGACATAATATGATAACTGTGTTCCAATATCTAAGGGGCCATGCCAAAGAAGAGGGTGGGGGTCAACCTATTCTCCAAAGCACCCGAAGGCAGCAATCGATGGAATCTAATCAAGGAGACGAGCAACCTAGAACTAAGGAGACATTTCCAGACAGTTAGAACAATTATGGAGGAATGGCTTGCCTCTAAAAGTTGTGGGTGCTAAAACACTGCAGGTTTTTAAGAAGAGTTTGGACAGCTACTTGTCTGAAATGATCTGAAATAGGATCTCCTGCTTGAGCAGGAGGTTGGATTAGAAGACTTCCAAGGTCCCTTCCAACTCTCATATTGTGTTATTCTGTGTTGGTAAACAGTACAAAGTTTTCACTACCTGTGTAATATGACCTCTTCTGCAGTGGTGGTATTCAGCCGGTTCTATCTGGTTCGGGCGAACCGGTAGCGCTGACTGCAGGTGGCCCCACCCATCTGCCCGGACGTAATCACGTCTCATTTATCCACGTTTTCAAGACTGTGCGCATGCACGGAAAACTTTGTGCATGCGCGGATGGGGCAGGTGCGAACATTGCGAGCGTGTGCTCACATTTGCAAACCGGTAGGGAAGGTAAGTGACTACCACCCCTGCTCTTCTGCTGTTTCCTGAAGCCAACATATGTCTTGTACTCATTGAAGTTTTAAACTAGATACCAAAATAACTCTATGTAGTCCTTCTGAGTTGGTAAGTATTTTTTTCTATTAGGGCAACCTGGTCTAGCCAAATATGGGAAGGAGCATACTGCTTCCCTTTCGCCTTTCAGCCCCAATCCAGGAACCTTCGCAGGCAGTCACTTTCGCGACAAACTATTTTGTGTTAAATTTATATTTACTGACAAAGAAATAAAGGGAGACTAGTCCAAGCTATTTAGCTCTCATCAGCTAGCCATACCCTTCTGGGATTCAAACCTGGGCTTGCTTGTATATTAGGTAGATCAGGGGTGGTCTTCAAAAATTTTAGCAAGAGGTTCTCTGCCTGGTTGCTGGGTCAGCATAGCCATGGTGGGCGTGGCCTAGTCAGCCTCCTGCACCACGGCAGGGGGGGCATTTTTGCCCTCTCTGGTCTCTGGAGCAGCGGTGGGTTGCTCCCGGTTCGGCAAACTGGTAATGGTGGTGGTGGGAGGCTCTGCCCAGCCACAGAAGCATTGCACAACCATGCAAGCACTCACCAGCAAACCGGTAGCGATGCAATTTACAACCCACTACTGATCTGGAGGCTTTACTTGAGCCTCCGGGAGGGCAAAAATGGCCTCCCCAGGCTCCGGAGGCCTCCTGGAGGCCGGAAATAGGCCTGTTTCCGGCTTTCCCAAACTTCTGGTAATCCTGTTTTTTGCCCTCCCCGAGCCTCCGCGTGTATCCTGCACTTACCTGCATCCAAAATGGGCCGCGTGGGGACTCCTGAGAAGGGCGTGGCGGGGTGGGTGGGGCCAGCCAGGAGTGGGATTGGGGGATTCTCCAAACTGCACAGAATCTTAGCTAGAGGTTCTCCCGAACCCATGCGAACCCCCAGCAGCCCACCCCTGAGGTAGATGTATTAACCTCTAAGCCACAGGTTCTCCTCATTTTTTCAGCTGTACCAGGGGAGAGATTAAGTGTTTTTTTTCCCTATCAGAGCAACCTGGTCTACCCAAATATGGGAAGGAGTATCCTGAGTTGGTAGTTCCTTGACTGGGGTGTTGCTTATGATGTGATTGTTGGTCTAAAAAGAGACAGAGAATGAAGAATAGAATGGAGTCCTGACGATAGCCTATAATAAGTCATCCTTCAAGAAACTGTCCCCAAGTGACACTTAGAGACGGAGATGAAATCACTGTGAATCTTCCCCATTCCCAAATCTTTCATGGTCCATGGTAATTAAAGTTGTTGAGAAGTCAAGGAGAACCAACAGGGTCATACTCCCAATGCAGATGCAAAGACCAAAAGGGGATTACAAAGTAATTATGGTATTTGTAGACTCTACTGTGTGAGCCACTCTCAGCATTAGTATTTGTGGAAATACCAAATAGGTATAAATTAAGCATAACCGTATCCTAATGGAAAACATGACCAGTCATCTTGAATTTGATAGAAGAAAGTGGTAATATTGTTACAGAAACAATTTCCTTTCTTTCTCGGCATTTTTATATTTGATTTGAAAATAAAAAAAACCCACTGTGACAGCTATCAAACAAATCATTGTAGATTATTACAATAGTTCCTTGGCTTATCCTGTATGTTTAAGTAAATATTTTATGCTTGAAAGTATCAAAACTGGAGGGGAAGGGAATTCCTCTGTGCATTAGCAACGATGTTCAAGAGGCTCCTTGTTTTGTTCTGTTTTTCTTCCGTTTTATAGATTCATGGAGATTCCCTTTAGACATGGAATAACTCTTAAAAGCTACAATTGCTTGTGCACAAATACTTTTGCTGGTATTATATACATGGAAATGCCAAGAAACTCCAGTGGGCTGGCATTTAAATTCTCTAAGACTGTTTCCTAACCCAAAAATAAAGCATCAAAATGCTATTTAAGTTGCAGTTTTCAAATAACAACAAAATTCACTGACCTTTCATTGCCTATCAGGTGTTCTTCATTACAGAAATATTCCAGATTTATTATATGCTATGTATGGGAAAATGAATTTCAAACCGGATGCTTTTCCTGATGTCATTCATAATAGCTGAATAATAGCTCCGCTGGTTCGAATGATAGGCTAATAAAGAGACCAGTAAAATAAGCTAGTGAAAAATGCTTATTAGATTGGGCACGAGCACTACAGCATTACATCAGATATAGATCTTTATATAACATTACCTGAGTGAGTAAGAAAGCAAAAGAGGAATCAAACATTCGAAGACAAATGATTTGGATGATGTGATATATCTTACCCTAAAATTCAGCAGCAATTCTCTTTTGTGACATAAAATCAAGGTCTATGGAGATTCTCAGTCATTCGGGTCATGGTTATCCCAAAGGTGCTTTTTCAAGAGGCAACTGGACTTTCTTTGAAGACGTTTCGCTTCTCATCCAAGAAGCTTCTTCAGCTCTGACCGGATGGTGAGGAATGGAAGGATTTACATTCCTTGCAGACAGCTGGTCATTTGCATCCTTTTAGAGGGACATTGAAGCACTTGGAGGTTTATCTGTGTCCTCAGGGTCACATGAGTGGCGCTCCTGGTTCCTGTAGTCTGCAATGTTTCCTCTGGAAATCCATTCCTTCTCCCACACCATTCAAAGGGTCTTCAACCCAAATTGTATAGCTAAAAGTCTGTAGAGATTCTCAGTCATCCAGGTCATGCTTGTCCCAAAGGTGCTTTTTCAGGAGGCAACTGGACTTTCTTGGTTTTTCTTTGAAGACGTTTCGCTTCTCATCCAAGAAGCTTCTTCAGCTCTGAGTGGATGGTGAGGAATGGAAGGATTTATACTCCTTGCAGACAGTTGGAGATTTGCATTCTTGTAGCGAGTTGTTAAAGGTGAATCGTCCAGGTGACCTTAACGACTCACTAAAAGAATGCAAATCTCCAGCTGTCTACAAGGAGCATAAATCCTTCCAATCCAGTCAGAGCTGAAGAAGCTTCTTGGATGAGAAGCGAAACATCTTCAAAGAAAAACCAAGAAAGTCCAGTTGCCTCTTGAAAAAGCACCTTTGGCATAAAATCAAGGATTTTGCAAAACAAAATAAAAAATAGTATGAAAAAACCCCTTTCTTATATAAATGAATCTTTAAAAAAACGATTCAATTCCTACATCGAAGCTTTAAAATATGATCAGTGTAAGTGGAAATAAGGCAAAGAAATCATTGTTTTTTTGGAAAAAAAACCCTCAACTTTATCAATAGCTATAGAAATGATAATAGAATTTTGTATACAGCCCCATACCACTTTACAGTCAGATGTTCAGACTGGATTTGGCATTTTTATCCACCTATGGGGTGTTTCTCAAGAACCTCATTATCAGGATTATGAAATATTTTGATTCTTACTTTTCAGGTTTTTTGACTCGCAAGGAAAATTCAAAATGGCTGCCCCCTTAGAGTTGCGTCAAAAACAAAGAGCAGTGATTGAATTCCTTGTTGCTGAGGGGGAAACCCCTGTGAACATTCACAGACGATTAGAAAATGTGTTTGAGGACAATATTTTAGATTGTAGCAATGTATGCAGAGGGTTTGAGAGGCAAACATTATTCCAGTGACGAGGAAGTGAAAACTGCAGTGAAGAAGTGGCTCAAAGAACAGTCAACAGAATTTTACGAGGCAGGGATACTGTACATCAGTGGTGGGTTTCTACCAGTGTGGTCCACTCTATAGCACCGGTAGCGGCCCACTGGTGACATCACAGTACCGGTGCGGTCGGTTGCCGGTACCTGGGCGCCGCCATTTTTTTTAAAAAAAATTTTTTTACATTTTTTTAAAAAAATTCTTCTGCACATGCCCAGAAGCCGAGCTTCCGGCACTGCGCATGCGCTGCCTTCCTATCCCACAGTGAGTCCAAGCAGGGGAGGATGGCTGAGGGAACATGTGAGATGCTGAAAGAACGGGCGGCAGGAGCTATCTCCATTCCCCTCCTTTCAGCAGTCCGAGAAGCCACGAATGTGCGGTGATGGTCCTAGGCATTTTCGCACGTTTGAGGCTTCTCGAGCTGCTGAGGGGAGGGGGAATGGGCGGCAGGACCTATCTCAGTTCCCCTCCCTTCAGCAGTCCGAGAAGCCACACCCACCCAGTCACATGGCTGGCAAGCCATGCCCACCCGGTCACATGGCTGGCAAGCCACACCCACAAAATAAGCCACGCCCACAGAGTGGTAGTAAAAAAATTAGGAACCCGCTCCTGCTGTACATGCTCTCATTCGAAGGTGGAACATTGCTATTGAGAGAAACGGTGACTATGTTGAGAAGTAGGGATGTGATCCACAGAGGACCAGCTTCATTTTAATGTATGCTGCATGTTCCTGTGTTGGTCATTATACCTGTCCTAAAGAAAATGGCATTACGTTTTGACACACCCTCGTATTTACATTTCTATATATTCTTATCCAATTGTAAGAACTGAATCTACAATTAATGTGAAAGCTGCCAAAACAAAGATGTATCTACTGTTTAACCATAAACAGTAAAAGAGGAGGAGGAGATCCACCTCCAAACCTTACCAAAAATTTCATATTCTTTTGGGTATTTTGGGTAAAGATGAAAGGGAGCAAGGGAGCCCATTTGTAATTCTTGTGCTTGGAGCAAATATATGCAGCTTACATTTGGCTTCTGTAATCAGATCCAAATATTTTCATTCTCGATGTGAAATGTGTCTGCGGTACAACTGAGGCTGTCTGACACATTTGGGGTTTTAATAGATTGCTACACTAAAGTGACAAGCTCTTTAAGGGTTATTGCGTTGTTGTTTTTTCCCCGTTGGTAAAAGGGGGTTACAAAGGTCAGGGTTTTACAGTGAAAAATTATCAGTTTGCAACTGAGCATTGATCTCACAAAGGCTAATTAATTGCAGTGACTTGATATCACAGGGAGAAAGAAACCCGCAGATAGTAGATGGTTTAGTTTGCATAAAGATGGAATAAAGTGGGTTGCCTGCTTCTCTTTAAAAATATTTGCTCCTTCCCCCACTTTTTTAAAAAAATTCTGATACTTAACAGAAAGAACGAAAGAAATTGGTGCTAGCAATGATCTAGCAATAAATAGAAGCGAGACTGCTAAAGAGAAAACATTTAATCACCAAAGAGGATCAAGGCTAAAGATGTGTGTATTGTACATACATCAAGGTGAAGACCAAGGATACAGATTCAAAAGATTAAACTACTGTAAATAAACAGGGAGCAAAAGCCACATTCACTCGCACTGATGATGTTACCTAGTTGGGTAATGGAACATCTATAAATGAACAATGAAGCTAAGAGAGCATAGTTCAACTTTGTTCTACAGTAAAAGACCTTGACTATGTGTCAGAATGGTCAAACAAGTGGCAACTTCAAATCTCAATCAACAAATGCTCAGCCTTACACATTGGAAAAAATAATCAGAATACAAAATACAAACTAGATGATCACGACCTTGTTGACGATCCTCACTCAGTAAAGGACCTTGGAGTACTCATCTCTAATGATCTAAGTGCCAGAGCCCACTGCAACAGCATTGATAAGAAGGCATTAAGAGTTGTTAAGCTAATCTTGCGTAGCTTCTTCTCTGGTAATATCGTACTTTTAACCAGAGCCTATAAAACATTTGCTAAACCAATTCTCGAATACAGCTCATCTGTCTGGAACCCACACTACATATCAGACATTAACACAATTGAGAATGTCCAGAAATATTTCACGAGAAGAGTACTACAGTCCTCTGTTCGCAACAGAATACCTTATGCCACCAGACTTGAAATTTGGGCCTAGAAAATTTAGAACTACGCCGCCTTCGATCTGACCTAAGTGTAGCACACAAAATTATCTGCTACAATGTCCTACCTGTCAATGACTACTTCAGCTTCAACCGCAACAATACAGGAGCTCACAATAGATACAAACTTAATGTAAACCGTTCCAAACTTGATTGCAGAAAATACGACTTCAGCAACAGAGTGGTCAATGCCTGGAATGCGTTACCTGACTCTGTAGTTTCTTCCCCAAACCCCCAAAACTTTAACCTTAGACTCTACCGTTGACCTCACCCCATTCCTAAGAGGTCTGTAAGGTGGCGTGCATAAGCGCATCATTGTGCCTACCGTCCCTGTCCTAATGTACCCCTTTATTTGTATCCATTTCAGGTATTAATAACCATGCTTATACATTGTTTATACTTTGTCTGTAATCATACACACGCTTGACAAATAAATAAATAAATAAATAAATAAATAAATAAATAAATAAATAAATAAATAAATAAATAAATAAATAAATAAATAAATAAATAAATAAATAAATAAATAAATAAATAAATAAATAAATGCATACATTCATTCATTCATACATACATACATATATACATACTTGCAAAAGGATTGCAAACGATTTGTCTGAAACCTTAGAAAACTGATGTTTCCCCTTTATATAGTTTTGGCCCATTATCTGAATCAGTTTGAAGATTTCAAATTTCACAATGCCTTACTCATTTCCACGAAGAACCCAGTGCCCTCTCAGACTTTTCTTTGATAGCATCTGCCATTTTTCATTCTCACAAAAGCTCAGAATGGTGCTAGAATTGCATTGTGAAGAACGGCAGTTAGGCTGTAGCGAAGGAAGGAAGGAAAGAAGGAAGGAAGGAAGGAAGGAAGGAAGGAAGGAAGGAAGGAAGGAAGGAAGGAAGGAAGGAAGGCAGGCAGGCAGGCAGGCAGGCAGGCAGGCAGGCAGGCAGGCAGGCAGGCAGGAAGGAAGGAAGGAAGGAAGGAAGGCAGGCAGGCAGGGAGGCAGGCAGGCAGGCAGGCAGGCAGGCAGGCAGGCAGGCAGGAAGGAAGGAAGGAAGGAAGGAAGGAAGGAAGGAAGGAAGGAAGGAAGGAAGGAAGGAAGGAAGGAAGGAAGGAAGTTGGTCTATGGTCTCCTTAACTTTTATGCCTTCATCACCAATGGTAAAAACTTAGAAGTAAAGACTCTATTTAGCTTAACTGTTAGGATGCAAACATGGTTTGAGTGAGGTTCTTTCCCTAAATTACAATTACTTGTTCCTTACCATGATTCCTGCTACTTTTTCATCTACTTTTCCCTCCTCCTCCTCTTCCTCCTCCTCCTCCTCCTTCTCTCTCTCTCGCTTTCTCTCACTCTCACTCTATTTTCTCTTTCTCACTCTCATTCTCACTCTCTCTTTCTCTCTCTCCTTCCTCTTTCTTTCTCTCTTTCTTTTCTCTCTTTCTTTCTCTCTTTCTTTCTCTCTCTCTCTCTCCATCAAAAACTTTATCCTAATCCTTGAAAAGAAGCATTGAAACTGGGTAATTTCAGCGTGACCCATCTTGCAACTGGATAAGAAGGTTAACCCTGGCATTCTGTTCCTTCTCTACATTACGCAACATATAAACAGTCTCGTTTGGGCCCCTTGAAAGCTGGAAATGGAAAGGAGAAAAATAATGAAAGGGTTGAGGGTGGGTTGTGCGTGAAAAGGACAGGAAGAGAATAAAGTTCAACTTGAGTAACTTCATTCTCTCCCATTCAGCCATCAGGGGTTGTTTTTTTTCCCCCTTTCTTTCTTTGTTGTAGTGTTTTGTATCCGGCACTTCTGTTTTTATTGATCCGAAGAGATCAATAGGTGACCTCACTAATGAAAAAGCTATTCAGTTACCTAACTCAGTTCAATAGCCAGATTGAAAGGGCGCATTCTCCAATCTTTTCATCAATACATGGACAATCTGGTTGTGCATCTGCTATTCTCTACCAAGGCTGCAAGAAAATTAATCCTGCTATTACAGTTTGACATCTATGTACTTCTTGTGGTCCTTTCAGAATTCAATGCACTGGGAGCAAAGGGTTCTAATGTTGCTGGCTCCTGCCTTCAGAAGTATCATTATCAGCAGAAGTATAGCCATTCCATAAAAAGCTTTTCAATAGGAAATCTTCTATCCCTCTACAAAAGTGTACCGCACAGTGTGATGGCCTCTCCTAATATAGCATATTTCCCTAGATAAATGCACAGAATAACATGCAGCTACAGTAAACTAGAAGCTGGTTATTTTACACCAGGTAAGAAGATGGGGATACTGAGTTCCTTGAGGGACGATCATTTCCCAATTGTTTCCACCCATCTGATTTAATCAGGGAGGATGGATGTTGGGTTATGAGTTGCTATGATGGCGAAGAAGACATGCTTTTATTGTCGTAGCACCTGCCCTATAGAATCTCTCCCTCCAGATATCAGGATCAGCCTGCCTTCTGCCTTTCCACCCATGGGGTTTATGGGGTGCTCAGGGAGGGGTAGCACCTCTGGTGTAGGGGCATGTCGTGTCCTTTTACGGCAGCTCATTTTAAGGCAGCTTTTAAGGGCAGCTCGTTCACCTTTGGTCCCCACCTGTCACTCAGCTCTCCGCTGTGGCTCCTAGCAGTTGTAGCATGCGCAGCGGCCACACCCCGGGCAACAGCTTCGACAGGCTGGCCAAACCAGGTTGAGAGTAGCCGTTGGGTCATCGACCTTCGGCGAGATAGGGTCTTGTCTATCCCGAGCATGTGAAGACAGATTCCAGTGGACTGAGCAGATGAAATCTACTAGAATAGGACAACGGTCATGAAGGCGGTCTCTGCAAGCGATGTGGTACGCTAAGAGCACGGCAAGACACGAAAGACGCCCTGGTCAACCACTACGCCCAGCCCATCTCCAACTGTCTCGACTCTTGTCCTGCTATTTGGAGCAAGATGGAATCTGGGAAGAGAGAGTAAGGCTGACTATGTGCACCTCTCCCTCACTTTAATCCAATTCATGTGCAAGTCTTGACATCCCCCCCCCCAAGTCCTGTGAAAAGTCCTGTGGCGATGGGCAAGCAACAAAGCAGCAGGTGTGGATACACTGGGAGCTGTAGCTGCGGACCTGCACACAGGCGACTCAGGTCTATGATAGATGTTAAGGTCCTCTTTGAATATGATGGATGAATATCATCATCATCATCAAGTCCTTAAAGGCTCTGTGCCCAATCCTGGGTCCTTGAAATGTACAGAGGCCAGATCAGCGGTGAAATCTACTTACCTTCCCTACTGGTTCGGAAGCGCGCGCTTTGTGCACACGCCACTGTCGTGCATGCTTTTTCACCCTCTGCACATATGCAGAAGGCTTTGCGCATGCGCAGAGGGTGGAAAAAAAGAAAATGGCGACATCCGGGCGGGTGGGCGGAGCCTCGTGCTGCCACCGCTACTGGTTCTCTGAACCACCGGCGGCCACCGCTACCGGTACGCCCAAACTGGTAGCATTTCACCCCTGGGCCAGATTCTTAGTTATATTAGTGATTATGGTGATTTATTCTCAGCTGCTATGTATTTCAGTTTTTGTAGTCATTACAATAATTTCAAGCTATTCACCACACAGTCATTTGTTGAGATGAGTGGCCATATGAAGTCAATAAATAGATGAGGGAGGGAGGAAGGAAGGAAAGAAGGAAGGAAGGAAAAGGGAGAAGGGGGAGGAAGGGAGGAAGGGAGGGAGCAATGAAGGAAGGAAGGAAAGAAAGAAAGAAGGAAGGAAGGAAAAGGGAGAGGGAGGGAGGGAGGGAGGGAGGGAGGGAGGGAGGGAGGAAGGAAGGAAGGAAGGAAGGAAGGAAGGAAGGAAGGAAGGAAGGAAGGAAGGAAGGAATCTTATCACAAACCAAAGAATACAAAATGCATTTATCATGGACCAGTCATAGAAAACAACTTCTTGATCAAATGGATGGCTAGCAGATGTGGATGAATGATCATGACTTGAGCTGTAATGCTGAGCTAACCCAACAACCAAACTGAGACAACCCAGCATGGCCTCCATTGTTGTGTGTGCGTCTTTGTGTACAAGATGGCCTAATGAGCTCATTTTGTACACTCATTTTAACTGTGAATCATTTCCAAGCGTGTGGAGAAATTCTGGCCTTTCAGGTTTTTTTAAAAAAAGAAATATATTTTGACAACAGGAATGTACTTTTGAAATATAATTCAACTAATAAAAGCCGAGGTTGGTTTTTTCACCAAGTTGTATCCCCATGCCAGAGAGGGGAAGAATCTGGCAGTCAGAGTCCACAAAATGAATATTCCTCCTTGGTTTCCAGTGTGTTTTAGAGTTAAAACAAAACAAAGCAAAATACTTCCTTTGCAGTAGTTTACGACAGATTTGACCATCCGTAGGCTAGCAAGTGGGCAGAACTGGCTAAACTGATTTCCTTGGTGACCTTTTCAACTGTCAGCTCAAAACAATTTAGTCTATTTTAAGTCATTTGAGAGCACTGTAAACATTATCCATGGGGATCAGGAAGAGCTGTCTAAACCCTGACCTTTGAAGCTGATGCTTCAGGGTTGGAGGGAAGATATTTGGCTTTAAGCTACTTTAGAGCAGGATGGTAAAGGTTTCCTAGCCCATAGAAACAGTCAGGTTTATTTTTGGGTGGATGAGGAAGAGAAAGCAGAAATAACATTCATGCAATATCCAAATTTCAGGGGGAGAAAGAGAGGGGGGAGAGAGAGAGGGAGGGAGGGAGAGGGAGAGGGAGGGAGGGAGAAAGAGAGAGAGAGGAAGAGGGAGGGAGAGGGAGGGAGGGGAGAGAGAGAGGGAGAGGGAGGGAGAAAGAGGGAGAGGGAGAGGGAGAGAGGGAGGGAGAGAGAGGGAGGGAGAAAGAGAGAGGGAGAGAGATAGGGAGAGAGAGGGAGGGAGGGAAGAGAGAGAGGGAGAGGGAGGGAGAGAGGGAGGGAGTAGAGAGAGGGAGAGGGAGGGAGAGAGGGAGGGAGGAGAGAGAGGGAGAGGGAGGGAGGAAAGGGAGAGGGAGGGAGGAGAGGGAGAGGGAGGGAGGAGAGGGAGAGGGAAAGGGAGGGAGAGGGAGGGAGGAGAGGGAGGGAGAGAGAGGGAGAGGGAGTGAGGGAGAAAGAGAGGGGGGAGAGGGAGGGAGAGGGAGAGAGAGGGAGAAAGAGAGAGGGGGAGGGAGGGAGGGAGGGAGGGAGAGAGAGAGAGAGAGAGAGAGAAGAGAGAGAGAGAGAGAGAGAGAGAGAGAGAGAGAGAGAGAGAGAGAGAGAGAGAGAGAGAGAGAGCATTTGGCCTTGATATGAAACAAAAACCCAGGGGTATTTTCTGCTCTAAATAGCCATTATTCTGAAGGGGAAAATGCAGTGGGACTTTTGATATTCTGCACTCTAGCACAGACTAAAAATGAGAAAACCCAGCTAATTGAATGTCTTTAAAGAGGAACGGTTTCTTCACTGAGTCCTAAGTTGTGGAATGGGTCTCCTTGTAAGTAATAGTGATAACCAAGCTTCCAATATTTTCATTGTGTGTGTGGTTTTGGTCCTGTGGATTGTGCACCACGACTGTTATCAATACATTGCAAATAACTCTGACTTAATGGTAAGCAGGCAACTGCATATAGGCTTGTAAGACAGATTCTAGATTAGAGATCTTAGCTTGCATAGAGTTTTTTAAAAAGGCAAAGGTAAAGGAATCCCTGCAAATTTTGTTCTGCTAATTATTGCCGAATCTATGAAGCTTATGTTCATTTTAAGGCCATTGAGCCAGCGCTATCCAAAGATGTTTCCGCGGTCATGGGGCCAGCATAATGTCATGGAACTCTGTTACCTTCCCGCCCAAGTGGTACCTATTGATCTACTCACATTGCATGCTTTTGAACTACTTGGTTGGCAGGAGCTGGGCGAGGATGGGAACTGATCCCATCCCATGGCACTCAGGTCTCGAACCTGGGCTGCCGGCTTCCCAGCTGACAAGCTGTCTTAAATGCCAACCCTTGCATAGAGTATCAGGAATATTTATTTGCTTTATTTATTAATTAAATGTATTGGCCGTTCATCTTAACACAGAGAAACTCCTTGGAGTAAAGAATAGAATAGAATAGAATTCTTTATTGGCCAAGTGTGATTGGACACACAAGGAATTTGTCTTGGTGCATATGCTCTCAGTGTACATAAAAGAAAAGATACATTCATCAGGAATCATAAGGTACAACACTTAATGATAGCCATAGGGTATAAATAAGCAATCAAATCATATTAGGAACCAGTCAATGTAAATCATAAGGATACAAGCAACAAAGTTACAGTCATACAGTCATAAGTGGGAGGAGATGGGTGATAGGAATGATGAGAAAAACTAATAGTAATAGTAATGCAGCCTAGTGAATAGTTTGACAGTGGTGAGGGAATTATTTGTTTAGCAGAGTGATGGCGTTCGGGAAAAAACTGTTCTTGTGTCTAGTTGTTCTGGTGTGCAGTGCTCTATAGCGACGTTTTGAGGGTAGGAGTTGAAGCAATTTATGTCCAGGATGCGAGGGGTCAGTAAATATTTTCACGGCCCTCTTTTTGACTCGTGCAGTATACAGGTCCTCAATGGAAGGCAGGTTGGCAGCAATTGTTTTTTCTGCAGTTCTGATTATCCTCTGAAGTCTGTGTCTGTCTTGTTGGGTTGCAGAACTGAACCAGACAGTTATGGAGGTGCAGATGACAGACTCAATAATTCCTCTGTAGAACTGAATCAGCAGCTCCTCGGGCAGTTTGAGCTTTCTGAGTTGGCGCAGAACCTAGAAATTTGAAGGTCTCTACTGTTGATACTGTGTTGTCTAGTATTGTAAGAGGTGATAGTATTTAGGTTACTCCTAAAGTCTACCACTATTTATATGGTTTTGAGTGTGTTCAGTTCCAGGTTGTTCTGGTTGCACCACGAGGCTAGTTGTTCAACCTCCTGTCTGTATGCGGATTCATCATTGTCTCGAATGAGACCAATCGCGGTTGTGTAAAACTGAGCTTGAGAGTTAGTTTGGAGTAGTGGTTAAGGCATGAGGCTAGAAACCTGAAGACCATGAATTGTGTGTTTTTGCATCCATCCTATTCATTCAAGCACCAGGAATGAAGACCGAGATTTAGTTTGTCTTATTTTGAGAGGCGAAAACCTGGGGAATTGCCTTGTGTAAAGAAGAGAACTCCTTGATACAAAGAAAGCTCTTGTGTATTTTGAGGGGTGGGGAAGGTAAACACACATCTATTTTCCTGCAGAGTCATGAAGGAGATTTAAGAAGAAGGCAAAATTAAAAGACAGTCACCCTGCTCAAGGAAAAAGAAGCTATTGAAATTTTCTTTCAGATAAAACAAATCTCATCTTAGATTATTTTTTTAACCATGGACTGAGCTTGTTGACATAAAAGAGAGAGAGAGAGAGAGAGAGAGAGAGAGAGAGAGAGAGAGAGAGAGAGAGAGAGAGAGAGAGAGAGAGAGAGAGAGAGAGAGAGAGAGAGAGAGAGGTAGATTGATAAATTGATAGATAGATAGATGGATGGATGGATAGATAGATAGATAGATAGATAGATAGATAGATAGATAGATAGATAGATAGATAGATAGATAGATAGATAGATAGATGGATGGATGATAGAGTGATAGATGAGAGAGAGAGAGATGAGAGAGAGAGATATGGATGGATGGATGGATGGATGGATGATAGGGAGGGAGGGAGGGAGGGAGAGAGACATGGATGGATGGATGGATGGATGGATGGATGGATAGGTAGGTAGGTAGGTAGGTAGATAGATAGATAGATAGATAGATAGATAGATAGATAGATAGATAGATAGATAGATAGATAGATAGATAGATAGATAGATAGATGATAGAGTGATAGATGATAGAGAGATAGATGATAGAGAGAGAGAGAGAGAGAGAGAGAGAGAGAGAGAGAGAGAGAGAGAGAGAGAGAGAGAGAGAGAGAGAGAGAGAGAGAGAGAGAGAGAGAGAGAGAGAGAGAGAGAGAGAGATAGGGATGGATGGATGGATGGATGGATGGATGGATGGATGGATGGATGGATGGATGGATGGATGATAGGGAGGGAGGGAGAGAGAGAAACATGGATGGATGGATGGATGGATGGATGGATGGATGGATGGATGGATGGATGGATGGATGGATGGATAGGTAGGTAGGTGGGTGGGTGGGTGGGTAGGTAGGTAGGTAGGTAGGTAGGTAGATAGGTAGATAGGTAGATAGGTAGATAGATAGATAGATAGATAGATAGATAGATAGATAGATAGATAGATAGATAGATAGATAGATAGATAGATAGATAGATAGATAGATAGATAGATAGATAATTCAAATGATACCATATAGTAGAAATAATTTAGTTGTTTGATTTTTGTTGTTTGCAACCAAATGGTAAGATTTTAGAAAGCAGGCAATAATTTAAATAGTTCCATGGGGTGGCAAAAAGAACCTCATTCTAATGGCAAAATAATCACCAAAAAGGTGTCAATATTAGAATAATATACAGTCATATAAAATATTATTTCTATCCCACCTGGCTTAACCTTTTTAACTATGTAATACAGAGACACGAATAGTGTTTATTAGCCACTTCCAGCCTCCCAGATAATTCAATTAAATGTTAAATTTATTTTACTTTATATTCTATTTGTGATCACATTAAATAAAACTTTTTTAAAAAATTGTTACGGCTAAAAGCTACAGCTTGATAGTCTAATGTAGCAAAAATTCCTTTGGACAAGGGAAAAAAATGTTTCCACACATTGGGGTTGCCAATGAACACACTTTAGGATGAGCAAATCAGGGAAAGTGTTAGAGCAAAGTTCTCACTTTATCTTTAAATAGATCTTTCTTTCCTGCTCTTAGAAATGCATCTCAAAGCAGTTTATCATAATAGGATAACATCTCCTAATGAAACCAATCAGTTAAAGCCATATACAATTGTATTGATTAAAAGGTATATGGAAGGAGAAGAAAATATCCACCCAAGATACATATGTCTGGGTGAAGAGACAGAATTTCAAGAAATATCTAAACTAGAGGTGTTCTACCTTGGCAATCTTAAGACCTATGGACTTCTGAAGTCCACAAGTCTTAAAAGTGCCAAGGTTAAACACCCCTGATCTAAACTTTGCAATAGCAATAGCAATAGCAATAGCACTTAGACTTATATACCGCTTCATAGTGCTTTACAGCCCTCTCTAAGCAGTTTACAGAGTTCAGCATATTGCCCCCAACAATCTGGGTCCTCATTTTACCGACCTCGGAAGGATGGAAGACTGAGTCAACCTTGAGCCGGTGAGATTTGAACAGCTGAACTGCTGAACTAGCAGTAGCCTGCAGTGCTGCATTTAACCACTGCGCCATCTCGGCTCAGTGGTTAGCAACTCATGAATTTCAGTGAGGAACCAAAACAAAGTATGCAGAGAAGCCACCACAGAGAAGCCCCTTCGGGAGGATTTGCTGTCCATTTCAGCACTTAGAGCAAGATCTCCTCAGCATTTCTGATATGGGCCATTAGAAAGCAATCACTTCAAGGCTAAAACAATAGAATTACAATAGCAAATTAAATCACTGCCTGCTATTAAAATGTGAGCATGTTTGCCCGGGTGATGTGCTATTAAAGCAGATTTCGCTGAACAGATTTCAGTTACTGCTTCTTTAAATGACAGCATAATGAATTTGTTTCTTTTATCCCTACAATTCATAATATTGCCAACAGAGACAGTGGTAATTTAAGCATGGTTTTGGGATATACAGCATTCATTCCAGATGAAGTGGAGGGTGATTTCTATTTCTACTTTGTATACTGTTTCTGGATTAAAGCATTCTTGTTAAAAAGTTCAGGCAAAATTTTCATATTTCATTAGTATTTAATTACATACTTTTAAGTTAATTTTCTCTCAACATACGTATTTCCCAAAGTATTTTCTCTCAACATATTTGAATTCCTTTTGATATTTTCTATCTATCTTTCATTCCGGGTTTTTTTTCCCTTTAAAGCCTAAACATTTGGAGGGAGTGGAAACTGATTAATAATTAAATTCTGATGTAGTCATTATTCCAGGAGTTATAAAAGAGTTCAGTTTCTATTAGAACTCCCAAAGTTGGAATTCCACAAATCATTAGTTCTATCATTAATAATCAGTCTTTTTAGAAATGCTAAAAAGGATTTGAGAATTGGCAGCTTGTGTGTGTGTGTGTGCGTGCGTGTGTGTGTGTGTGTGTGTGTGTGTGTGTGTGTATGTGTGTGTGTTGAAATAGACAATTGACCTACTGGAATGAAACCAGACTAAAATTTGCACAGGCCAAATTGGCAGATCCCTGCTTGCAATTTCATTGGTATGTACAAATCATTATGCAGCTACAGTTGATTAATGTGAATTTTAATGAGCAACTGCCTTAGGATGCTGCACTGGTTGAATTTCAAAGAAATGTCTAGGGCATGGGCTTGAGAAAGTTTTGGGTTTTTAAAAAATATGCTTAGCACTGCTTTGACATAAATTTCCTCATATTTAAAGGAGAACAAATTGTTCTCTGCAGCATTTCATGAAGATGGCACTATTAACTTGCAGTGCTTTGCAAAACTCAACTCAATAAATAGGCCAGCAACATTGAAAAGGGTTGTCCAATCTTTTCTTGAAAACCTCCAGCGATGGAGCACCCATAACTCTGGAAGGCAAACTGTTAATTAATTGTATTGTCAGGAAATTTCTCCTTACTTCCAGGTTGGAGCTCCTTCTGACAAGCTTCTACCCATTGCTTCTTGTCCTGCCCTCAGGTGCTTTGGAGAATAGCTTGACCCCCTCTTCCCTATGACAGGCCTTCAAGTATTTGAAGAAGGCTACCATCCGATTCTTCAATACTAGTCATACCTTGTTCCCTCAGTCTTTCATCATATGATTTAACCTCCAGAGCCCTTGTCATCTTTGTTACTCTTCTTGCAAATCTTTCTAGGGTCTGTAGAGTCTCTAGGATGAATTTGAACAATAGACAATAACACAGAATTTATGTAGCATAGACAACCATGTGTCTGAAATGGCATAGGATCTCCTGCTTGAGCAGAAGATTAGATTAGAAGACCTCCAAGGTCCCTTCTAACTCTGTTATTATAAGTTTTATGAATGGTAGTTTGAAAAACTAACGTTAATTCCCCCTTAAACTTCCAGTTTCAATGGAAAGCATGCACGTTTGAATGGATCAGGCACCAGTGAAAACTCAATTTGCATTGTCCACATACTTAGCTGCCTACAGCCCACCCTGAGATGTTTTAAATAAGTTTGGTGTGCATTGTTCTTTGACCAGTCATCCCTATAATTGCAGCAGTCACGGGAAAACAATGCCTAAACAGAGTGGGGTAATTAAAGTTGGCTATGGAACATGCTCCATTTGTGTTCTTTTCTTGTTAGATGTCAACAGAACAAAAATTTCACACTTCACTAATGATATTTTACAGAAATATTAAATTATGTGGAGACTACCAAATTAGTGTAGTGTTTTAAAGTCACACATAACTTCCCTAGCTGCAACACAGTAACCTTATTCCTTTCGGTGCCCTGTTGTATAGTTGTTTCATTAAAAGCTTCGCCTTCCTTGGACCTCTTCTACTCCTTTCACACAGCCTTATCTTGGCAACATTTCGGTGGGTGGGATGATGTTTCCTAAAAATAGCATTACAGGAGCATTCTAACACTGGAAAGCAAGAAGGCGGCTGTATCCCATAGCTCATTGTTCAATCAATATGTAAATCTGTCAATTTATTTCTGTCCTCAGGCGGAAATGTTCCATGTATTTATGAGCATTGCTCTCAAATGGATGCGGGACACAGAAAGCATTTACAGAGGTGCAAAAGAGGGTGACAAAAGACTTACTCATACGTCTTTGTTTGTACCCTCCCCTTCTTATTTTTACAAATAACTCAAGGTGACGAACATATTCTCCAAAGCACCTGAGGGTAGAACAAGAAGCAATGGGTGGAAACTAAACAAGGAGAGAAGCAACTTAGAACTAAGGAGAAATTTCCTGACAGTTAGAACAATTAATCAGTGGAACAACTTGCCTCCAGAAGTTGTGAATGCTCCAACACTGGAAGTTTTTAAGAAGATGTTGGATAAGCATTTGTCTGAAGTGGTGTAGGGTTTCCTGCCTAAGCAGAGGGTTGGACTAGAAGACCTCCAAAGTCCCTTCCAACTCTGTTGTTGTTGTTGTTGTTGTTGTTGTTGTTGTTGTTGTTGTTGTTATATATTATATTGTATTGTATTGTATTGTATTGTATTGTATTGTATTGTATTGTATTGTATTGTATTGTATTATATTATATTATATTATATTATATTATATTATATTATATTATATTATATTATATTATATTATATTATATTATATTATATTATATTATATTATATTATATTATATTATATTATATTATATTATATTATATTATTATATTAATTATATTATACTACACTATACTATACTATACTATACTATACTATACTATACTATACTATACTATACTATACTATACTATACTATACTATATTATTATTATTATTATTATTATTATTATTATTATTATTATTATTATTATTATTATTATTATTATTATTATTATTATTATTATTATTATTATTATTATTATTATTATTATTATTATTATTATTATATCCAACACATCTTCCTCCTCTTATTTTCCTCACAACAACAACTCTGTGAGGTGAGTTGGGCTGAGAGAGAGAGGAACTGACTCAAGGCATTTTGGTTGGCTTTCATGCCTACGGTGGGACTAGAACTCACAGTCTCCTTGTGATTGGCCCAAAGTCTAATGCGGAACTAGAATGTACTGTCTCCTAGTGATTGGTCCAAAGTCACTAAGGCAGCTTTCCTTTTTAAGGTGGGATTAGAAGTCATCCTTTTCTGGTGATTGGCCCAAAGTCAACCAACCACTTTTCATCCCAAAGGAGGGGCTAGAACTTCCGGCTTTCTAGTCTCCTGCCTTAACCACTAGGCCAAATTGACCCTCAAATTGAAAATCCAATTCAGAAGAAGTGCATTGAGGTTCTTCCGACCTTACTATAAAGATGCTGCCTCATGACATCTGTCTTTCCTCCACAGTATTCTTGTAAACAAGGATTCTTATGGAGATGAGATATGAACAAGAGATATAGGTGAAGGTATAGTCTGCTTTAGTATCTTTACAATCTGGCCAAATATGTGAAAGAAAGAAAAATCACAGCTGGTTTCCATGTTGTTTTTATTCCTTTGTTGTTTGCCTTTGTCGTTCATTTCTCCTTGCCAGCATGTGATTAGAAAACAGTTTAACTACCCCCATTATATTTTTTCCCCTCTTTACTCAATGGGTCCAGAGACTTAATCACTTTCTCTTCCACCTACAAATCTCTTTGATATCCCAAACTGATTTTCCCTACTTTGTAAACACTCCCAGTACAAAGCAATCTTCATTATGCTTTCTCATTTGAGGTTCATTCCAGACAGATGCCTTTAACAAAATGGCATTTGGACTGTAAAAGGGAGGGAAAACACTATTTCACTTGTATTCTATGCCTGAATTTCAGTCCTGGTTGCATACAATAGAAAAAGAGTTTAGGACTTGCTCTGAAAAAAGGAGCTACTGAAGAATTCTTAAAGAGATGCACATGTTGCATTAAAGAAAACTTGTGGGAGAGAATGGCTTAAAATGGGAATAGGGAGTAAAATGTACAGGGTTCCATTTTGTTATCATTATAATACTTCTTCAGTAAGAAAAAATGTCAATGAGATTAGGATGAGGAAAAAATGCACTTTAAAGACGAAGAAAGAGTAGGGGGTGGGCGGGTTATTGGAGAATAAGGGATTGGCAATTTACAATGACCCAAATAAGTGAATTATATACTGAAGTTCTATAGGAAGAAAAAGTAGGGAGAGGCAAGGATAATGAATATGATGAGTTCTGAGTAATGTATTAATAATACAATTAATATATCACAGTATATAAAATAGATAAATGGGGAGAGAGATGATAGAGATAGATAGATAGATAGATAGATAGATAGATAGATAGATAGATAGATAGATAGATAGATAGATAGATAGATAGATACCATATAGATAGATAGATAGATAGATAGATAGATAGATAGATAGATAGATAGATATAGATATAGATATAGATATAGATATAGATATAGATATAGATATAGATAGATAGATAGATAGATAGATCGATAGATAGATAGATAGATAGATAGATAGATAGATAGATAGATACCAGATAGATAGATAGATAGATAGATAGATAGATAGATAGATAGATAGATAGATAGATAGATAGATAGACAGACAGACAGACAGATAAATAGATAGGTAGGGATGGATGGATGGATCGATCGATAGATAGATGATAGATTGATGATAGATGACAGATAGAAATAGTTATAGGTATGTAGGTATGTAGGTAGGTAGATAGGCAAGCAGACAGACAATAGATGGATGGATGGACAGACGGACGGACGGACAGAACGATAGACAGACAGACAGATGATTGATAGATAGATAATAGGTAGATAATAAACAGACAGACAGAGACAGATAGTGTGTGTATATGTATATATACACACAGGTGTGCGCTCACACACACACACACACACACACACACACACACACACGAATATGGAAGCAATAGAATGCCACCATCTAGCAAAAGTCATTTGTAACCCTATCAAAAGAACATCTCTTGACATTCTAACATGTTCCTTCTTTCTCCTACTCCTATTTTTCTCACCCCTACCCATTGGCTGGGAGAGAGTGTGTTTGTGTGTGTGTGTGTAGTTTTTCAAGCATTAATAACAACACAAGAGGGCCACTTCAGCTATAACCTACCAGAATAAAGAAGAGGCTGCCTGAAAATACTTTCCACTCTACCATGAAAAGTAACATTTGCGAGGCAGAAATCAAGTAGGTGGGACATTAAATATGAGTCATTTGCAATCAGTTCTCATGCAGACAAAAAGGTAGCTGAGAGTAGGATGGAGAAAACCAGCACAATTTGTCTTGGGCACAATTATTTTGACATCATCAATTCCCGGATGATGTCAGCTTATTATTGACTGCTATAAATTCCTATTCTTCTTCTCGATGTTCTTACTATATACCACACTGACACTGGTTCTCGGTTCATTTCCTATACTGACGTCATTGCTTTGCTGCAGCATTTAGATTTCTTTTTAAAAGGGACACACCTAAACTAAAAGCACTCCTCTAAACTCTCTGGGTAAAGAAATAAAAGAAATATATAAAAGAAATTTAATGCCAAGAGTAAATGGGGAGACTATGTGCATTATTATTGTATGAGCGTTATTAAAAAGTCACCAGATGTGAAGAGGATTTTTTTTTAAAGAAAAGAAAGCTCCGTAGAGTGGCAAATAATTTCAATTTCTTTACAATAAAGCTACCCTCTTTAAAAAAAAATTCAGGCGATGACTATAGAATAGCAAAGAGATGCATTCTTGCTGTCACTAAGCAATCACTTGGATTTCTGCATTCCTGCTATATTTTAAGCAATTGAAATTGGTTGCTACTCTAGAGACATTAAAAAAAACAAAAAAAAAAAACAAGGGATTTGCTTGTAGTTTTTTCTCCCCAGTCTATCTCTGCATCTGTTCAGAGTTAGACTTCATGAACCATCCCCAACATCTCCTGGGCCTTAGGTTAACTGCACACGATATGGAAAGATTAACCATATGAGCCCCAATGGTGCAGTGGTTGGAATGCAGTACTGCAGGCTACTTCTGCTGACTGCCGGCAGCCTGCAATTTGGCAGATCGAATCTCACCAGACTCAAGGTTGACTCAGCCTTCCATCCTTCCAAGGTCGGTAAAATGAGGACCAAGATTGTTGGGGAGGGGAGCAAGATGCTGACTCTGTAAACCGCTTAAAGAGGGCTGTAAAAGCACTATGGAATGGTATATAAGTCTAAATGCTATTGCCATTGTTATTTTTCCAGTGGTGAGTATTAAGGGACACAAGGAGATATATAGCCATTTATAGCCATTTATAACACAATGGTTAGAGTGCAGTACTGCAGTCTACTTCTGCTGACTGCCGGCTGCCTGCAATTTGGCAGTTCGAATCTCACCAGGCTCAAGGTTGACTCAGCCTTCCATCCTTCCGAGGTGGGTAAAATGAGGACCCAGATTGGTGCGGGGCGATATGCTGACTCTGTAAACCGCTTAGAGAGGGTTGTAAAAGCACTGTGAAGTGGTATATAAGTCTAAGTGCTATTGCTATTATGGAAAGATATAAAAAATAAGCAGTCCAGAAGAAATGACTCACGTGTGATCCAAATATTAAGTCTCTCTCTCTCTCTCTCTCTCTCTCTCTCTCTCTCTCTCTCTCTCTCTCTCTCTCTCTCTCTCTCTCTCTCTCTCTCTCTCTCTCTCTCTCTCTCTCTCTCTCTCTCTCTCCCCGATATATTCCATCTCAAATTGTCTTCAGTCACCCATCAGAGAAAAGCCTTTTAAAATACGACGTGACAGAAATAGAAACCGAAAACAATGATTTTTGACAGTGGAAACTCTAAAATTAGCGGTTGGTTCTCATGTTGCTTAATTGGTGACACCAAAGTGAGGATGAGTAGAAATTCTAATTATAAAAATCACTAACTCACATTTCAGCCAATTGAAGTCTTTCGTTTTGTCAGCTTTTCAAACAACTGCTCTCCTCCAAAGATGACACCCAAATCTAGTAGGAAAATATAATTACTGTTTTAATTCCTTAAGTGAGCTACACAATTGCAAGTATTTTAGGTTTTAATTAAAACTTGAGGGGAAGACAATAAGCTGTTGATTAAAAAAAAGTCTGGTAGAAGGATTATAAATAATTTTGAACTCTCCTAATCCTAATTCATTGTGTCCTCTTGTAGAAAACAGAGACATAAACTGAGAGGATACATAAAAATATTATTAAAAATATAATATATATATTTGTATGTTTGACAGTAAGCTTTGGCAGCCCATTCCAGTTTTATTAGAGGAAAAAATACATCCAAGGCAAGTGAGTCATCATCATCATCATTATTATCTCTTTTATTCATTAAACATGAAACTCAGTCAACTGAACATTCAAAAATGCATCACAAATACCATTGACGGGTGCTAATGGTTGATACGGGTTGCTGCCAGCGTCCTAGGTATCAACCAAGTATCTTCTTAAAATATATGATGTTCCGAGTAGCACAATTTTTTGCAGTTTCGCTGGTGTTATTGCAGGAAGCTGCAATTTTTTGATTTATTATTATTATTATTATTATTATTATTATTATTATTATTATTATTATTATTATTATTATTATTATTATCATCATCATCATCATCATCATCATCATCATCATCATCATCATCATCATCATCATCTCTTTTATTCATTAAACATGAAACTCAGTCAACTGAACATTTAAAAAAGTGTCAGAAATACCACTGACTGGTGCTAATGGTTGATACGGGTTGCTGCCAGCGTCCTAGGTATCAACCAAGTATCTTCTTAAAATATATGATGTTCCGAGTAGCACAGTTTTTTGCAGTTCCGCTGGTGTTATTGCAGGAAGTTGTTTTTCCAGCTGGCAACATCTGTGATAAAAGCGAGGAGACGGATTAGTCAACGATTTCCATTCAGGACAGAGACAACATGGAGAAAATCAACCAAGTTTCATCTTCCGTAGGATAAACAGCATATAAATGAACTAGGAGTGGAATACAGTGGTGCCTCGATACTCATTGTTAATTGGTTCTGGGAGATACGACAGGTACTGAAAAGGATGAGTTCCCAACAAATTTTTCCCATAAGGAATAAAATAGTGAGTCACAAAGCAAGTTCTAGCTTGTGCGTTTGTGTACCAAACAAACAATGAGTACTGGGACAAATTTTTCATGTCAAAAATGCATTGAGTACTAACTTCTATGAGTTTCAAAGCAGTTGAGTATCAAGGTGCCACCGTATGGGGTCCTTGGTGCTCTCTGTGCTTGGCTGTTTCCATGCAGGTTTTATTACCCAACTAGGTGATATCATCAGTGCTAGAATGGAATGGGGTTTGCGGAGTGGGGGAGGAGAAAGGGAGGAGGAGGAGGAGGTGGGCGACAACTATGGGGTGCTTGGTGCTCTCTGAGCTTGGTTGTTTTCTTGCAGACATTTCATTACCAAACTAGGTAACATTTTCAGTGCATTGAAATGAGGGGTCCTTGGTGCTCTTTGAGTTTGGTGGTTTTCTTGCAGATGTTTCATTACCAAACTAGGTAACATCATCAGTTCTAGAAGGAAGAGGAATGAAATACTTGGTCCCTGATAGTAGCAATGGTATAAACCTATCACAGTTGAGGGGGGGAGTATAAACCAATCATCTTGTCTCATCTAATTAAATACTCTTCTGACTTTTTAAAATTACTAGCTGCAATTATGGACTGTCTCTGGTTATCTTATTCTTAAAATAAGACTGTGTAACTAACGGTGGATTCTGTTTCTAATTTAATTTGCATTTGCTTGAACACACACATGCATTAAAAATGGAAAAATAGCAATTGTACTTGTAGCAGGTGTTTTAACACCTGCAACTCCTGCTATCTCGAGTGTATTATCTGTAAACGTAAGCAAGTCAAACTAGGACAAGGTTGCAAATGTTTGAGAACGATCACTTCCTTCCTCAAATATGGGAAGTTTACTCATTAGGAAAAGTAAATGTTTCCAAGAGTTGCAGTTGACTTCTGAGAACTAGTTGTACATTTCCATGTAATTTTCCTGGCAACAATATGGAAGTGGGGGGTTTTTTTGGTCTTCAGTTTGGACTTCTTTTTTTTTAATAGTTTTTATTGAACATTTTCAACATTAAAAAAAACACAAAACACAATTTTTCTCTCATTACAGCAGTTCCGTATTGGTACCAATATCATCCATAACATTAGTATATTCTATTTCTGTAATTCACTATGCTATATTTTACAATCATTTAAATTATACTAATTTTACATATCATTAAAATTCTAAACTTCTTGTAGTTCACTATCCTATATTATACAGTTATTTGAATTATAATACTACTTTCACGGATGTACAATACAATCGTATTATCATCAATATTATATACCGTATTTTTCGGAGTATAAGACGCACCGGAGTATAAGACGCACCTTAGTTTTTGGGGAGGAAAATAGGGGGAAACAATCTGCCTACCAGGTATTCATCTGGCTAGCATCCTTAGTCTGGTCAGCTTCAGCACATTATTTTATCCCCTGGTTAGGACTTAAAAAAACCTTCTTCTGAGAGAGTAACAGTGAAAGAGCCTGCAAGCCAGTAAGAGCTGGGAAGATCGTTAGCACCTGGTTAGGGCTAGAAAAAAACTTATTCGAAGCAAGTAGAGCAATGAAAAAAAAATCTGCAAAGACTTAGGGCTGGAAAAACATTCTTTGGAGAGAGTAACAATGAAAAAGCTTGCAAGGTAAGAGCTGGGAAGATCTGTTAGCACCTAGTTAGGGCTGGAAAAAAAGCTACATTCGAAGTATAAGACGCACCCAAATTTTCAGCCACTTTTAGGGAGGAAAAAGGTGCGTCTTATACTCCAAAAAATAAGGTAATTCTTATACAGTAGTTGTAGTTCTATTCTCTAGCCAGGTATACCATCGACTCCACAGTTTGGACTTCTTAATGGGCTCCCATTAAAGGTCAGATCTTATTAGGGTTTTTGAGGGAATTAGAGAGAAATCAGAGAGAGAAGGATACTATTGTCATGGCGTGCTTGCGAGTTCCAAAAATACAAATAGTCCTTGACTTACCACCACAATTGAGCCCAAAATTCCTTTTGCTTCTTAAGTGAATTTTGTTCCATTTTACAACCTTCCTTGCCAAAGCGGTTAAGTGAATCACTGCAGTACTTAAGTTCGCAACATGGTTCATCACTTTTTTATTTTTATTTTTTGCCAAGCATATATAAGATTACAGTAAAAGTATAAACATGTATACATGAGATGGTTTTGAGTACATTAGGACAGGGATGGTAGGAACGTTGGTGCACTTATGCACGCCCCTTACAGAACTCTTAGGAATGGGGTGAGGTCAACAGTAGACATCTAAGGTTAAAGTTTTGGGGATTTGGGGAAGAAACCACAGAGTCAGGTAGTGCGTTCCAGGCATTGATCACTCTGTTGCTGATTTTTTGCAATCAAGTTTGGAGCGGTTTACCTTAAGTTTGTATCAATTGTGTGCTCGTGTGTTGTTGCGGTTGAAGCTGAAGCAGTCATTGACGGGTAGGACATTGTAGCAGATAATTTTATGTGCTACACTTAGGTCAGACCTAAGGCGGCATCGTTCTAAATTGTCTAAGCCCAAAATTTCAAGTCTGGTGTCCCTGGGGGGAAAAAGAAGAAGAAAAAAGAAAAAGCACTGTAAGCTTTCAAGAAGAGACTGGACTGCCATCTGTCAGAAATGGTGTAGGTATCAGGGTTCCAAATAGCATCCGAAATTAAGTCAGAGTCTGAGTCAAAGTATTCCTCAAAGTTCCAATTTATTATTAAATCCATGTTGGTACATCTGGGTGAAACCCGAATCTGAAGTCCTCCGCGTTTCACCACCCAGTTGAAAGTTCAAGCCCTTGCCCTCATCCCATTGTCCAATCTCCAATTGCCATGCTGGCAGAGTCCACCCATCTCCTTCTGTGCAGGTGTAGAGGTGCAGAGACAAAGGATGACCTTGGCTTTCTAGAAAGAATTTGTTATGGCTGCATACTAACAACCTCATACAATCCCCCCTTCCATTTTCCCACAGTAGAAAGTGCATAGTAGAATCATATAAAGTATGGCAGGCCAAAGATCCCAAATAAAATGGCTTCGGCCTGGCAGTAGGGTCTCCTGCTTGGGCGGGGGGGTTGGACTAGATGATCTACAAGGTCCCTTCCAACATTTACTTTGCTTGTCATAAATTTGCAAAAGGGGATCACATGATCATAAATTCAAGCCAGTTGTCAAGCATCCGGATTTTGATCATGTGACCACCGGGAGGCTGCAGTGGTTATAAGTGTAAAAAAACAGTCCTGGGTCATTTTTTTCAATGTTGTGTAATTTCGAACGGTCACTAAATGAACCATTGTATGTCAAGGACTACCTATATATTTTTGTCCAGTATATCACTCAGCAGGTTGGTGCAGATCAGCCCTCAGCCAGATTCATAATCCATATTCTCTTCCCTGTCTTTTCCATTGACTATTTCTTTGTGCTTGCTTCAGTGTTTTTTTCCCCCCATTGCAATGTTTTCTAAGATGATGTGAGCTGAGGGTCAATATTCATTTCAAATCTTGACCCTGCCATGAACTCACTAGCTAACCACACGACACAGGTATAAATGACATAAATATTGTCACAACAGAGGTAGATCAAACTCTTTAGGCAAAACTACAGCTTCTCCTGTGGCTGATTTGCGTCTTTCTAAATTCCCTTCTAATTAAGATATGCCCAAGCTTGAGTAACTCAGTGGTGTCAAACTCAAATTTAAACTCAGATCCGGTCCATGGGGTGCTTAGATCTGGCCCATGGATCCCGCCTGGAAACAGCGAAGGATTGGCCTGCAGTGCCTCTGCCAATGAAAACGGAGCTCGGGAGCCCATTTTCGCTGGCAGAGCACTCAGGCCACCATAGGCGCCCCCAACACAAGGGACATTGAGCTGGCCATGCCCATCCTGGCCACTCCCACCCCAGCCCCCCAAGGTTAAGGTGACCAGATTTTAATATTTGTAAAGCGGGACACCATTGACGGGGGGGGGGTTCTAGGGGAGCAAGACGGGAGGGGTCCATCTCTCTTATCCTGCAGCTTTGTGCACCCACCCAAACACCCCCCCTTCATCGCAGCCAGGGGTGGGTTCCTACTGGTGCAGGCTTACCTGTTCGTCGCCGCAGAGCCGAAGAAGCTGGTGGCGTTCGCGGTGCGGGGCTTCCCCCGCCCGCTTTCCCCGGCTGCCAGGACACCGCCATTTGCGTTCTTTTGCCCTCTGCACATGCGCAAAGCGTTCTGCTTGCACAGAGGGCAAAAGAACGCAAATGGCGGCGTCCCGGCGGCCAGGGAAAGCGGGCGGGGGAAGCCCCGCACCGCGAACGCCACCAGCTTCTTCGGCTCTGCGGCAATGAACAGGCAAGACCGCCGCTGCCCCTCTCACTGCCCTCCCTCCCCGCCTAGCAGGAGGAGGCAAGCGAGGCAGGAGGCAGAGGGGTGTGCAGGGCAAATTCAAATTAAAAAAGCAGGACTTTTTTGAAACGCCGTGGGACACGGGACAAATTATTAAAAAGCGGGACTGTCCCGCCAAAAGCGGGACGTCTGGTCACCTTACCCAAGGTCAAACACAACCCTGATGCAGCCCTCAATGAAATCAAGTTTGACACCCCTGTACTAACTGATTATTTGCATCTGATCTTTCTGGATCCAGAGTTGTTGTCTATCTCAGTTAATTATTTTTAGCACTCATGTTTTAAGCATAAGAGAGACAGAGAGACAGATATATAGATTGCTGTTTGCAGGGATGCCAAAACAAAAGTATGCTTCCCTTCTTGAACAAGGTATATAGAAACTAGATATCCTTAATGTTAAATCCCGGGAATTGCTCTCGAAGTCTGTTTATCTGTCTGTATATTAAATGGGTGGCTTCCCTTCCTCTCCATCCCAAGGGTGTTGTTAAAATTTAATTAACATTTGTTGTTAAGAAATCCTCGAATTAAGAATGCAACGTAAGTGCGATTATTATTATGGGCTAATTATAGCCATTGCCATTGTAGCAATATTTAATTGCATGCACATTTTGGAAATCTGAATTTGGGAAAGTGAGGAGTGTGTACGTTCCTGCCAAGGGGAACGGAAATTAACAGAAGGGAAAATATGTCAACAAAACGTGGCCACTATTGTTGTTTCTGGATTCCTTTTTCCATAATACATACAAGACCAAAAGAGACAGATAGAATTGCTAGAAGTGAAGAGTTGGAAAGGGCCACAAGGATCACTTAGTCCAGCCCTCAGCCATATTCAAGAAAACCACATAAACAATTCTCAAAAGATGGCTGGCAGTGAAATCTCCTCATGGATCTGGGTTAGAACAGGAAATAGGACTAACTAGAGAGGCTCAACTTTGTGAAAAAGATATACAATGAACCCAAAAAGAATTTTCAATCCATTTTCAATGAAGACCTTTCAATTGGAAAGATCTTAGAAATGCGACCAAAAGTAAACCCATCACAATAATTATTTCAAGGAGGGGGGGGGACTTAGAACACAGCTCTAAGTAAACAACAACAACAACAACAACAACAACAACAACAACAACAACAACAACAACAACAACAACAATAATAATAATAATAATAATAATAATAATAATAATAATAATAATAATAATAATAATAATAATAATAATAATAATAATAATAATAATAATAATAATAATAATAATGAAGAAATATTGTGACCTGGCCATTGAAACTACACGGCTATGGATGAAACATGTAACAGTGATACCCATTGTCATCGGTGTACTTGGTACCATGTCCAAGAATTTCACAAAACACATCAAGAAATTGCAGCTTCCTGCAATAACACCAGCGGAGCTGCAAAAGACTGCACTACTCGGAACAACACACATTTTAAGAAGATACTTGGTTGATACCTAGGACGCTGGCAGCAACCCGTATCAACCATCAGAGCCAGTCAATGATACTTGTGATACATTTTTAAATGTTTAGTTGACGGAGTTTCATGTTTAATGAATAAAAGAGATAATAATAATAGTACAGACAGATCTTTCAAATACAGATGGATCGTCATTTGTAACACAACACGCCAGATATCATGGTTGTCGAGGGCCAAATCATACAGTTTATTGATATCGCTGTACCAGGAGATGCCAGAGTCGAAGAAAAAGAACTGGGAAAAATCACGAAATATCGTAACCTGGCCATCGAAACTACATGGCTATGGATGAAACATGTAACTATGATACCCATTGTCACCAGGGCACTTGGTACCATGTCCAAGAATTTCACAAAACACATCAAGAAATTGCAGCTTCCTCCAATAACACCAGCGGAACTGCAAAAAACTGTGCTACTCGGAACATCATATATTTTAAGAAGATACTTGGTTGATACCTAGGACGCTGGCAGCAACCCGTATCAACCATTAGCACCAGTCAATGGTATTTGTGACACTTTTTAAAATGTTCAGTTGACTGAGTTTCATGTTTAATGAATAAAAGAGATGATGATGATGATAATAATAATAATAATAATAATAATAATAATAATAATAATAATAATAATAATAATAATAATAATAATAATAATAATAATAATAATAATAATAATAATAAACAATTTGGATAGAAAAACAAGAAAACTCATGACCATTCACCATTCACTTCATCCTCGTAGTGATGTCGACAGACTATATCTGCCCAGAAAAACTGGTGGCAGAGGACTTTTACAAGTAAAACAAACAGTAGAAGAAGAAAAACATGCATTGGCAGAATACATCAAAGAAAGTAAAGAACCTGCATTGATTGAAGTAAACAACCGGAAGCTTCTGAAAGTGCAGCAGACCAAGCATCAGTATAGGAAAACTGCAATGCATACTAGAGCCGACAGTTGGTGCAATAAAGCCTTGCATGGGCAATTCCTCAACAAGATTGAAGGAAAGGTTGATAAGGAGAAGATCTGGTTATGGCTCACTAATGGAACACTGAAGAAGGAGACAGAAGGCTTGATTCTTGCAGCCCAGGAGCAAGCAATTAGAACAAATGCAATCAAAGCCAAGATTGAAAAATCAGTTGATGACCCAAAATGCAGACTTTGCAAGGAAGCTGATGAAACAATTGATCATATCCTCAGCGGCTGCAAGAAAATCGCACAGACGGACTACAAACAGAGGCACAACTACGTGGCCCAGATGCTTCATTGGAACCTGTGCCACAACTACCACCTACCAGTGGTAAAAAACTGGTGGGATCATAAACCTGAGAAAGTAGTTGAAAACAAACATGCCAAAATACTTTGGGACTTTCAAATTCAGACTGACAAGGTTTTGGAACATAATACGCCAGACCTCACGATTGTAGAAAATAAAAAAGTGTGGATCATTGATGTCGCCATACCAGGTGACAGTCGAATTGATGAAAAACAACAAGAAAAACTTAACCGATATCAGGACCCTAAAATCGAATTACAACAACTCTGGCATAAACCAGTACAGGTGGTCCCAGTGGTAATCGGCACACTGGGTGCTGTGCCAAAAGACCTTAACCGGCATTTGAAAACAATAAACATTGACAAAATCACGATCTGTCAGTTGCAAAAGGCCACCGTACTTGGATCTGCGCGCATCATACGAAAATACATCACACAGTCCTAGACGCTTGGGAACTGTTCGACTTGTGATATAGTGATACGAAATCCAGCATATAAATCTCGTTTGCTGTGTATTACATTTTTTGTGAATAAATAATAATAATAATAATAATAATAATAATAATAATAATAATAATAATAATAATAATAATAATAATAATAATAACAATAACAACAACAATAACAATAACAATAACAATAACAATAACAACAACAACAATAACAATAACAACAACAACAACAACAACAACAATAACAATAATAACAATAATAACAATAATAACAATAATAATAATATCAAAAAATTGCAGCTTCCTGCAATAACACCAGCGGAGCTGCAAAGGACTGCGCTACTCGGAACAACACACATTTTAAGAAGATACTTGGTTGATACCTAGGACGCTGGCAGCAACCCGTATCAACCATCGGAGCCAATCAATGATACTTGTGATACATTTTTAAATGTTTAGTTGACTGAGTTTCATGTTTAATGAATAAAAGTTTATAATGCTAATAGCAATGTTTAAATAAGAGTGTCTTCTGGTAATATAATAATAATGCTGGTTGCAAATGACCAAAGGGGGTGACAAATTTCAAATACACATTGAGAAAGAACACATTTGTTGCAAGAAATAATTCCAAGCCCGGGCAAGCAGATTGCTGAAATGGAATGTAATCTCTTCAGAGATTCCTTTATTTCCACAGAGCATTTTGTGACTGCAAAATCGAACGATTCCCCCCCCCCCCCCCGTGCGCGATGGCTTTATGTATTTGGAAGAAAATAAACTCTGCTCTTAATGCCTTAAATAATGGTTAGTGGGCCACAATCTTTTGCTGGGAGCAATAAACAAACAAACAAACAAGTGAATCTAGGCATAGTCAGGCAAACCTGTTTTTTCCTCGCTAATCTACAAGCTGCTGAATAATCTTCTCTGCTTTCTATGAACATCTTGTTATGACTGCCCCATAGTGGTTCACCCAAATATGAATTCAAGGCTGTTTTGTCATTTCATTTCTCTCTTTCTGCTAGGCTTTAGCAGCTGCACAAGAAATGGGAAGTTAAGGTATGTGTGTGTGTGTGTGTGTCTGTGTTGTTTGAACAGGTTCTTTGTTCAAGCTAACGACCTACATTATAGGGCGATGCATTAATAATCCAAAATTACATTTTTAAAATATATATGTATATTTTAAACGTTCTGGAGATCGTGATGGCTATCGCTTCTTTATCTGTAACTATGCCCGGAACTCGCATTTTTAGGACAATTCTTAATATATATAATATATATTTCATGAGATATATTTAATATCTCATGAAAGATAGATCTTCCGCCTTTTAACAGACCTAATAGATTCCTCCTCCTCTAAACAGCATTTTAGGGAGCATGAAATAGAGCGGGGTATGGATAGGAAAAAAAAACCTGTTTTGGAGATCAGACAGTTCCTGTAATATATATCCACATCTTTCATGGGTAGTTTAAATTCTGAGAGCATTAATACCCAATTTAACAATTTAACCAAAACTTAGGTTATTAATGCAATCCATGATTGGTGATTAATGAACTGTTTATTACTCCAGCGCTAAATGTTTGGAATACAAAGTTTTAAATGAGCAATGGGGATTTGTAATAGTTTGAAGGGTCTTCGAAGTTTCATACACACATCCGACCATAATATGAAGGATGCATTTCTGATATATGCAATGTTTTTTTTTCTCTTCTTTATCCTGCCTCCACAATTTAGATATTTTCTGTGACTGGCGATTATATTATTTTGCATTTAGTCATCAAGAACTGAATATGTACAAGGTGGGCATACGTTTAATCATGGCCAATAAACATGCCCAGAAAATGTAAATTTTGTTTGCAATGGTTCTCCTTTTGAATTAATAAAATATTCATGTTCTTTGAGACACGGGTCAGCTCGCTGGGCTCTCAAGAAATATGAACCTGATTTAAGAAAAGAATAATTTCCTGGTTTGGCAAACACATGCCATTTTTTAAGCAGTGTTCAAGAGAAACGACCCCCCACCTTTGTGTGTGTGTGTGTGTGTATTTTTGTTATGTAGGCAATCTCTCAAATTATCAGCCCAAAGCTCTAGTAGGTGGACATATTTCCTGGCTGGGTATAGCTCCAGTAGCTGGGAAGAAATGGATAGAAAACAGAAGCCAGATGCCTGAGTAAAAGAACTGTAAAATAACCAAGAGGATTTCAACTGCTTCCTTGTGTTAACATAAATTAAAAATGTGGACTGATGCGAACAAAGCTATAAGTACACTGTGAGGGTTCCAAGTGGCATAATAAACCACTTAAGCTCTTTTCTGTGGTTTATTACAATGTCAAATCCCTTGATGTCAATGCCTTTATATAATTCATAGCAACCTGCAGTATGTTCTCAGTCTCCCGTTCATTGATGGAGCTCCCAGGAATCCCAACGGCTGGATCTGGATTTATGAACCTCACAATTACGATGCTCCGTTCACAATGAAAGTAGCTGGATTCACACATAGACTACAATGTAGCTCCATCATTTGGCTCGGCTTTGTTATGAGAAGCCAGCCACTAGAGTTTATCAACCATAGTTTATGGTCCATGCTGCATTCAGTTTTGGTCACTACACTATAAAAAAAGATGTTGAGACTATAGAAAGAGTGCAAAGAAGAGCAACCAAGTTGATTAGGGGACTGGAAGTTAAAACATATGATGAACAGTTGCAGGAACTGGGCATGGCTAGTCTAGTGTAGAGAACAGCCAGAGGAGACATGATAGCAGTCTTCCAATATTTGAGGGGCTGCCACAGAGAGGAGGGGATCAAGCTATTTTCCAAAGCACCTGAAGGCCAGATAAGGAATAACGGACGGAAACTGAACAAGGAGAGATTCAACCTGGAAATAAAGAAAAATTTTAAGATAGTGAGAACAATCAACCAATGGAACAGAAGTTGCCTTCAGAGGTTGTGGGAGCTTCATCACTGGAAGCTTTCAAGAAGAGACTGGACTGCCACCTGTCAAAAATGGTGTAGGGTCTGCTGGGCAGGGGATTGGACTGGATGACCTACAAGGTCCCTTCCAACTCTGTTAATCTGTATCTGTATGGTTTAACATGGACTCTGAACCCAGCCAATTGTAACCTAGCCATAAATCAGAATTAAGCAAATTGTGATATAGCATGCTTTGTGAATCCAGCTGTGAGATTTCCTTGGTTTTCTAGACTTCTCCAAACAATTAAGTTTGGTTCTGACTTCATGGAGAGCAGACAATTTGGCCTTTGTTCTTTTATTACTTTGGGACCTTATCTCCCTATTATCTCCATTCCTTGATGGTCTGACCCAAGAGACTTGTACTTGCGGCTTAGAATTGGCCCAAGAAAGTTTGCTACCTGAGGAAAGGAAAAAAAATCAATTATTCTCTCCATTCAGCTTATTTAAACCATGTAGAAGAACTCTCAGAGGCTGGGAAAGAAAAGAGAGTATTTTAAAGCATGACAAATAAAGAGCTGATATGCTAAGGGAAGAGCTGTTAGCCCTTCAGTTACACAATCAACAAAAAAAAAGACATCCCACCAATTCTCAAAGGCCCACGAGGACTGGAATTTTTGTAATTCACTTCTCAAGGTTTGGTATCCATATTTTTTTTTGCTTCCCTAGGATTAAAGCTGATTCCTGAATCTCTCTGTGAATCTTCCTTCCTTGTGTTGTGTTAATCTTCAGGGATTTGAAAAGCCAACTGAAGAGGCATTGAAATTTATAATCTATAAGGATACAATCTAGGACTAGGGAGGTAATAATACCACTCTATAGAGCCTTAGTTAGACCACACTAGAGTACTGCATCCAATTTTGGTCACCACACTACAAGAAAGACATTGAAATTCTAGAGAAAGTGCAGAGGAGAGCAACCAGGATGATTAGGGGGCTGGAAACTAAAACATACAAAGAACTGGGCATGGCCAGTCTGGCGAAGAGAAGGACCAGGGGTGACATGATAGCAGTATTCCAATACTTGAGGGGCTGCCACAGAGAGGAGGGGGTCAGGCTGTTCTCCAAGGCACCAGAAAGCCAGACAAGGAACAATGGATGGAAGCTGACCAAGGAGAGATTCAACCTGGAAATGAGGAGAAACTTTCTGAAGGTGAGAGCGATCAACCAGTGGAACAGCTTGCCTGCGGAGGTTGTGAGAGCTCCAAGACTTGAGACTTTCAAAGGGAGAGTGGACTGCCATTTGTCTGAAATGGTGTAGGAACTCCTGCTTGAGCAGGGGGTTGGACTAGATGACCTTACAAGTTCCCTTCCAACTCTAATAATCTGTAATCTGTAATCTTATGTTAATCCTTAGGGCAAGTGTGTCCAGTCTTGGCAACTTTAAGACTTGTGGAGTTCAAACTCTCAGAATTCCCCTGCCAGCATGTTTATAGCTGAGGGATTCTAGGAGTTGAAGTCCACAGGTCTTAAAGTTGCCAAGATTGGACACACTTGTCTTAAGAAGTGGTCCTTTACTACTCTTGAGGCAGAAGGCTGCCTAAGTTAGTATGATGCACAATATAAGGTTGTGCCATCTAGCAAACAGAAGCTCAGAAGAACCAGTCAGGAAGCTGTCACCCTTGTCCCCAAGAGCCCATAACTTAAGATCATAAACCTCATTGTACCTAAGATAAGGATCAGCCATATTTCTGCCAATATCTAGTATGCTTAATGCCTGAACGCCATGAGAAAAATATGTGGTATGTAGCCCATATCCTACCACATGGCATCTTATCCAAATTTGCATTTCTTTAGCACGGTCCAATATTTCTGCCTCTATGAAATGCTTTGTGTGCATGTCCCTGCCCAAAAATACATAAGGCCAGCAGACAGTTGGTGAAGGAAAGTGGAAATATACCAGAACTTTCTAACAGAGCTAGGGAAGTTTGGACTATATTCACAATGGGATATTATTAGAGTTTGTTGCAAAAATCAAAACCAGAAGCACAGACAGATGACTGATTCAGCTGGATTCATAAACTTCTTTATAAACATAGTAACAGATGAATTTACAATACCATTAGCAGAGTTCTTTTTCAAGCAGTTACAGACAGCAGAGAACAGTTCGTTTCATTTCAGCAGAGTTCAGAGTGGACAGAGAGTACAGAGTGGACAGAGCCACGCCCAGCCTTAAGCTTAACCTTTCAGTTTCGATTCTCTGCACAGACTCAGAAGTGGTTAGCTCCCATTGGCTGACTTAGTTGCTATGCCTATTCATTGGCTAACCTTGTTAACATGGCTCTCCCAGTTCATGAATATCTTAACAGATATGTAATAGGCTGAGATAATGGGTCTTTTGGCTGAAAGGGGGAAAAAAGGGGAGAGGGAGCTTTCTGGTGGAATTTATCTGTGCAGATTTATCAGCAATAAAATGTCAAATTCCTAGGCTGCTTCATTTCAAAATAGCCTGATTTTGAAATGGCATCCACTTAACGTGGCTCCATATGTAAGATTATATATGTGTGATGTGCCTATCTCAGTCCTTCTGCTCAATCTTTTAAAAAAAAAACATTTCCATGTGTGAGATTCTTGGTGTAAAATGTCGGCTTTAGGGAGAGTAAGAGAAGTTCCTTATATCATCTATCATTGCTAATCAAATTAAATCAAAATTCTTTCTCATGGTCAAATGGTGGACAATGGACCAGACATTCTTCATTGACTGTCGTACTCCTACATAATTCCTCTGCAGGTTCTCATAGGTTTCACAGGTGTCCATCTGGTGACATTTTCATCCAAGAAGCCAAAAGTTACAGATGACCCAGAAATATTCACAAATCAAGGAATCAAAGCCAAGGCAGAGATTTCTGGCCAATCCAGATACTCAATATTTGACATCCATGGACATCAGAGAATAAATCTGACAGTGAAGTTATTTTCCCTGGTACCACGGGGGAAAGCAACATATTCTAGAGAGTGGGACTGAGCTTATTACTATGATGACAAGTGCTCCGGCCCTAACATCTGTCCCTCAGATAATACATTCATTTCTCTTTCCAAAATATGGAACAGAAGCCATACTTAAATCACCAGTGGTGAGCTGAAAATGAAAAGCTTGAAAGAAATGCATCTGATTTTTCTTTTCCTCTAGAGAGAAAAGAAAGAAAGAAAGAAAAGAGAAAGAAAATGCTACTTAAAAATAAATAAATAAATAAATGAGTATGGCTTTTGTTCTCATTGACAAATATTGCCTGCTACTCCCCCTAGTGAAACTGTTCTAAAAATGAAAAGTGGATGCTAAGATTGGCCTGAGCGACTTCTCTTCCTTCCTCTTTTTTTATAGTTAGAGCTCTGAATTGACGTCTCCGCAGCTTAACATGCAGTTGCTAACCACGTTGGAGAAGGGTACCCATAAATCATATCCATCTAAAGCAGTAGGATCAAAAATGGCAAAACGTAACTTTGGGCACAATTGGTGGCAGAGGGATTTCCAATTACTGTGATTATTTTCTTGCAATCGCTGCTTGATGGAAAGTTGTAGCAATCTCAGGGAAATACACTTCCTCCAGCAACTAGTCATTTTGGATAACTAGGGCCAGAAATGTGTTAACTGCCTGTTCACAATGAGCAAAATCAGTGGTAAAGCATGAGGAATTTATAACATCACTGGAAGCGTGCTCTGTGTGAAGCCAATTTTTGCAAACCATAAATATAGGGTACATACACAGAGAAACCCTGTGGTTTATAAATTCTGATTTAGGGCTTAGGCTTATGGCTGGGTTAAGCAAGCTTATCCCAAATCATGGTTAATAAACCATTACAGTGTAATTTTTTTAAAGTAAAATTACTGGTAGCACTTGAATTATGGCCATAACTGAGCCCAAAATATCTGTTGCTCAATGAATTTTGCCCCATTTTACTACCTTTCTTGCCATCATTGTTAAGTGAATCACTGCAGGGGTTAAGTTAGTAACATGGTTGTTAAGTGAATCTGGCTTCAAGACATACACAGACTTCAGAGGATAATCACAACTGCAGAAAAAACCATTGCCACCAACCTGCCTCCCATTGAGGACCTGTATACTGCACGAGTCAAAAAGAGGGCCGTGAAAATATTTACAGACCCCTCACATCCTGGACATAAATTGTTTCAACTCCTACCCTCAAAACGACTCTATAGAGCACTGCACACTAGAACAACTAGACACAAGAACAATTTTTTCCTGAACACCATCACTCTGCTAAACAAGTAATTCCCTCACCACTGTCAAACTATTCACTAAGACTGCATTACTATTACTATTAGTCTTCTCATTGTTCCTATCACCCATATCCTCCCACTTATGACTGCAGGACTGTAACTTGTTGCTTGAAGCCTTACGATTTATATTAACATTGATTGTTTCCTGATTGCTTATTTGTACCCTATGACCATCACTAAGTGTTGTACCTCATAATTCTTGACGAACGTATCTTTTCTTTTTATGTACACTGAGAGCATATGCACCAAAGACAAATTCCTTGTGTGTCCAATCACACTTGGCCAATAAAGAATTCTATTCTATTCTATTCTTTCCCATTGATTTTGCTTGTCAGAAGGTCGCAAAAGGGGATCACGTGACCCCGGAACGCTACAACCGTCATAAATATGAGTCAGTTGCTGAGCATCTGAATTTTGATCCCGTGACCACGGGGAAGCTGCAATGGTCGTAAGTCTGAAAAACGGTCATTGGTCACTTTTTTCAGTGCCGTTCGAACCGTCACTAAGCAAACTGTTGTAAGTCAGGGATTACCTGTACACAAAATTATTGTACATAGCTGAATATGTCACACCTATGTCCAAAACAAACTAGATACATTATCGCTAAACATTATATATAAATTTGTGCTACTGGTACTAATTGTACACATTTTATCTATTTTTCTTATTACTTCCCATATGTCAACAGTTAAAAGAACCGCCTAGCATGCAAATCTTCCCATTCTTTTTCTCTTCTATTCTCACCTGTTCATTTTCTTTTGAATCATATCCTTTAATTTCTAAGCACCACTGTAAAACAATGTAGATAGGGGTATTGTCATTGTAATGGGCTGTAATTGAGATCAGCACCTCCGTAGCTAAGCAACAGCGAAAATCATACGACCGCGCTGACTTATGACGTCAGTTCCAGTTGCCATCGTTAAACAAATGCCGTGTGGTCATTAAGCAAGATGTCACATGACCTCCCCAGCTTACAAATTCCTACCAGCTTCTCCACTGACTTTGATCGTGGTGATCACATGACCAAGGACTGCTGCGACCATCCTAATTACGCACCGATGGCCAAATGCTGGACCCATGTTCACGTGATCCTATGGATACTACAAAAAATGGGATAGAATCAGGACTTTAATCCCTAATGTTGTAAATCTTGCTTTGTTTTCCCTTTGGCTTCTGAAATTTCAGCCAACATGGGAAGACGGTTTTCAGCTTCGCCATGCAGCGATTGAAAGCGTGACAAAAAGATAAAAGGGAAAAGGAAGCCGTAGGACTGTCTTTTTCAGTTGAGTTTGTTGTAATGAAAAGTGAGTTTCACAGGTTACTGAACCCTCCCTGGAGATCAAATGTCATGTTTCTGTGAAGCGACTAAAGAAGCAAGGAGAAAAGCCAACACCATCATTTTTTCAACGACTTTCTGGGGGAAAAATCACAATATGGAACTGTGCACATCCCTGAAACTTTACCAATCCTTTCCTAAGGGGAAGTCCGCTTAGTACATTAGAAATACATTAGAAAGTGTCCAGAGATACTTTACGAGAAGAGTCCTCCACTCCTCTACTCGCATTAGAATACCTTACGCAACCAGACTTGAAATCCTGGGCTTAGAAAGCTTAGAACTACGTCGCCTTCGGCACGACCTAACCATAGCTCATAAAATTATCCGCTACAATGTCCTTCCTCTCAACGACTACTTCAGCTTCAACCACAACAATACACGAGCACACAACAGATACAAACTCAAAGTGAACCGCTCCAAACTTGACTATACAAAATACGACTTTAGCAACAGAGTGGTAAATGCCTGGAACTCACTACCTGACATTGTGGTTTCGTCACCAAACTCCAAAACTTTACCTTTAGACCAGGGGTCGGGAACCTATGGCTCGCGAGCCAGATGTGGCTCTTTTGATGACTGCATATGGCTCGCAGCAGGGGTGAAATCCTCCCGGTTCGCCCGGGCCAGTCCTTCGGTGTATAGCCGATGGAACTGGTGGCGGTTGCGGCGCAGAGCTTCTCCTGCCCGCTTTCCCGTCCCGGCTGAACACAATCACCGCTTTCCCGTCCCGGCTGAACACAATCATTTGGGTTATTTTTCCCTCTGTGCATGCATGCGCATGCACAGAGGGAAAAATAACCCAAATGGCGGCGTTCAGCCGGGACGGGGGGAGCTAAAAAACGGCCATGGCCACATCCCCGCCGTTCTCCAGCCAAGCGGCTGAAGAAGCCCCGGAGCCCCGCCGCCAACCTGCGTCTCCTGCTGGGAAGGAGCCTCTGTCGCTGTCTCTCGCGGGGTTCCAGCCACCCGACTGAGTCCCTGACCGCGGCACCGGCAGGGTTAATGCGTATGGGAGAGGAGAGAGAGCGCTACTGCCGCCACTGCTGCTTTCACCGCTCCGATATTTCTTTGGTGGGCGCGCGCGGGAGGGACCATGGAGCAGAGGCGGCCGGCAGCTTAAGGCAAGAGGCGGGTGGGAGACGCGGGCAGGAGCCTGTCGCCGCCGCCGCCACTTCTGGCATCCCCACGCCTCTCACCCCGCTCGCCGGGTGCCTCTGCTCAGCGGTCCCTCCTGCGCAGGCCCACCAAAGAAATATTGGAGCAGCGAAAGCCGCCGCTGCTACTTTTGCTGCTCCAATATTTCTTTGGTGGGCCTGCGCAGGAGGGACCGCTGAGCAGAGGCACCCGGCGAGCGGGGTGAGAGGCGTGGGGATGCCAGAAGTGGCGGCGGCAGCGACAGGCTCCTGCCCGCGTCTCCCACCCGCCTCTTGCCTTAAGCTGCCGGCTGCCTCTGCTCCATGGTCCCTCCCGCGCGCGCCCACCAAAGAAATATCGGAGCGGTGAAAGCAGCAGTGGCGGCGGTAGCGCTCTCTCTCCTCTCCCATACGCATTAACCCTGCCGGTGCCGCGGTCAGGGACTCAGTCGGGTGGCTGGAACCCCGCGAGAGACAGCGACAGAGGCTCCTTCCCAGCAGGAGACGCAGGTTGGCGGCGGGGCTCCGGGGCTTCTTCAGCAACCCACCCACCTACCTCGCTTGGTGCGGTTCCCCGCACTTGACGTCTTGGAAGAGGGCTGGGCGAGGGAGAAAGGAGCCACGGTGGGGATTGGTTTGCAGAGAGAAAGAAAGAAAGAAAGAAAGAAAGAAAGAAAGAAAGAAAGAAAGAAAGAAAGAAAGAAAGAAAGAAAGAAAGAAAGAAAGAAAGAAAGAAAGAAAGGAAGAAGAAGAAGAAGAAGAAGAAGAAGAAGAAGAAGAAGAAGAAGAAGAAGAAGAAGAAGAAGAAGAAGAAGAAGAAGAAGAAGAAGAAGAAGAAGAAGAAGAAGAAGAAGAAGAAGAAGAAGAAAGAAAGAAGAAGAAGAAGAAGAAGAAGAAGAAGAAGAAGAAGAAGAAGAAGAAGAAGAAGAAGAAGAAGAAGAAGAAGAAGAAGAAGGAAAGAGAAAGAAAGAAAGAAAGAAAGAAAGAAAGAAAGAAAGAAAGAAAGAAAGAAAGAAAGAAAGAAAGAAAGAATCATTACCAATGCTATGATGGAAATCACCAACTCAAAGACAAATATCACTTTGGAGCAAGGAAGCTGCTACAGCAGCAACAAATTAAACAGCACAAAGACAGGGATTCTCTCAATATCCCATTGTCCCTATTGACATTTAGTTGAATTCACTTTTAAAATATATTATATGGCTCTCACTGAAATAAATTTCCAAATTTTTTGCTTTCATGGCTCTCTTAGTCAAAAAGGTTCCCGACCCCTGCTTTAGACTGTCCACTGTTGACCTCACCCGATTCCTAAGAGGTCAGTAAGGGGCGTGCATAAGTGCACCAGCATGCCTACCGTCCCTGTCCTAATGTTCCCTCTTATCAGTACCAATCTTATGTATATAAACAATGTTATATCTATGTATATTACCAACACATACTTGACAAAAATAAATAAATAAAAATAAAAATAAATAGTCCAACATGCTATTTCCAACAGTGAAAACTAGGTGCCTCCAAGAAGGCGTCTTCTCATTTCTTTGCTAGATTTGTGTCTCATTAATTTTCAATCTCTCTTTTGGTCTAATCAAGCCAATGGCCATCTCCTCGTGGTTACTGGTAGTTCCATACAGGTTCCGTGAATATGGAAAAGGCTTTGTTTGTTCCGCCCTAACCTTCCCTCACCCCCCACCCCGGTCAACTTTATTGCATAATCATGAATCTATACCGTGAGAAGGGAAAACTGCAACAGTTTTGCAACTTTCTCCATGTGGTACCCAGTTAGTGACCTTTTAAGAAGTCAATTATTCCAAACATTTTAACCTTCACCTTGTCCCTAAAGACAAATGGCAGAATTTTGGCAGAGTGAATGCTGTATGTTATGCAGAACTTTGACTAAACCCAATGTTGGTTGATGTAAATAGTATTCTGAATTCTTCTGGGACAAAAGTTTGTCTGTTTGCTCGCTTGTCTGACTTTCTGAACTAAGTAACGTTGCAAAAATACTGCTTTTGCACCTCAGATAGGTCCTCAGCCAGAGAACAGTCTGCCTGTATTTAAATTGTGGAAACCAAACGAAAATTAACGGATTCACTGTATCTCAAGGGTGAACCTGGTTGGTCGAATGAGCTTTTCTATATACAGCTTTCTATATACAGCTTTTCTAAGAATTTTGTGGGCTGATATCTGCCAGCATTTCTCTGAAATATTTAAAAAGAGCGACATTATGTTGTGAGAAAGAAAGAAAAAAAACCAACCTGTCTATGAATTCAGTCATTTTATCAACTAAACAAATCTGCTTTATTGATCAAATGGATGCACTCGCACCCATTAAAATCATCGCTAAAGCTTAATATGGTGAACCATAATGGGGAAAAGGTCAGCAGTGAAAAACCATAAAGGAAAGCAAAAATCTGGTACTTCTCTGGGAATTGGTTTTAATATTGAACCAGTGCAAGAAAAAAGGAAGAAAACACAATGAAGAACATAGAGAAATGGTTAGCCATAGCTCAATTTCTGAAGTCAAAGAAACAGAGCTCTTTAGTGTCAGAAATAACATACAACCTATATATTGTATGTATAATTAGAGGGCTTGGCTTCTCCACAATAAGGCAATATGTTTTATTCTTTCTTGATTGGCAGTACTATTTTTTTTCCTAGTTCAAAAACCTAAGAATGGAATTTCTAGGGAAGCCCACTTCATATTTTCCCATTTAAATTCAGGCATTGGGGTTCACCTGAGTAAAACTATTCAGTGCATGAATCACCTCAGTGTGTTTTCTCAAAGTAAAATTCATCTCAGAATTGCCAGTCACCGTGTATTTTTGGTACCATTTACCTCAGGGAATTAATTTGGGTGGGTGATGATGATCAAGAGAGAGACTGAATTTTAAATCTCATATTCTTTCCGGCTCGACTTAATTATTCATTTGGTACAAGTTGCGTTCCTGAGGGAGAGTTGGATTTTTTTTTAATATATTCCCATTCTATCTAGGGTATCGTTAGTTTCAGATTTGAGCTTGGTTTGTGTAGTATGGACTGTTTTGAATTAACCATGTAGACTGAACCATGACCCTAGGCCAGTGATGGCGAACCTTTTTCGGTTCGGGTGCCAAAAGGGTGCGCGCGGGGGCAATAGCGTGTGTGTGTGTGCAATGCCCTGCGCATGCGCACAACCCCCCTACTGCCCCCCCCACGTATGCGCACAGGCCTCACTGAAGCCTCCTGACTTCCAGTAGGCCCGTTGGGCTGTTTTTCACTCTCCCCAGGGTTCAGGAAAGCCGCCTGAAACCTAGGGATGGCGAAAAATGGCCCAATGGGCCAATTGGAAGTTCAGAAACGAAAGGAAGTGGAGCTGCCCTACTACTTACCTTCAGATAGTTGCACACCTTGACCCATTTCTTCTGCAGCCGGCAAGGCTTTCCTGAAGGACTCTGTAGCCGATAACAGAGCTCCGGATCGATCTGGAGCTCTGTTATCGGCTGCAGAGGCCTTCAGAAAAGCCTTCCCGGCTGCAGAACAAATGGGCCGAGATGTGAGAGGCCTTGCTGCAACTGTCCAAAGCCAAAGAAGTTCCTGAAGACCTCTGACAGTGAAAAGGAAGCGTAGGGTGAGCACACAAGTGAACTTCCAGTTGGCCCGTTGGGGAGAGTGTAAATGGCCGAAAAGGCAGCCAAAAATCAGCTGGCCAGTGCGCGTATGATTGCTGGAGCTGACATAGGCTCAGATATGGCTCCGTGTGCCACCTGTGGCACGCATGTCATAGGTTCGCCATCACTGCCCTAGGCTCTCGGCCTGTTCAAAATGCAACAGATGTTGTTGATCATGCTTGGGTTTCTTCCTTGAGGGAAAGGTTGATCAATTCTAAATTCGATTCCTTGCCCAAAGGATGCAATCTTGCTATCACACTCTGACTGTCAACCTTGAAGCTGGCCTAACTGTGGCCATTTTCTTTTCTGTAGCTTTCATCTAAGGGGGTTTCTTTTCACATTGCTTCAGGGCTGACATAGCCTGGAGCTAAGGGGCCAGGAAGGTGTGATTTCTTTCTGTAATATTTCTCCCAACCAGGCTCTAATTTTATTCCAGAAATTTCTAGCTTTGGGACAAGTCCACCATTGGTGGTAGTATGTTCCTCTCTCCTTTTTGCATTTCCAACGTTTTGGAGAGGTTGTTGGGAACATTTTTGCCAAGTGGGCAGTGGGGAGGTGCCAGCGGTAGAACATTTTATATAAATTTTCTTTGTATGAGGCCGCTAATGTAAGTTTATAATTTAATTCCCAAACCCCCTACTCCCACCACAACCATCCCCACTATTAGCAGGACCTCCCTTTCCTTTGATCTCAAGAGGCTTTCAAAACTGGAGGAGCTAAAACATTGAGTTGCGGTGGTGCAGTGGTTAGAATGCAGTACTGCAGGCTACTTCTGCTGATTGCCGGCTGACTGCAATTTGGCAGTTTGAATCTCACCAGGCTCAAGGTTGACTCAGCCTTCCATCCTTACAAGGTTGGTAAAATGAGGACCCAGATTGTTGTTGTAGGCAAGATGCTGACTCTGTTAACTGCTTAGAGATGGCTGTAAAGCACTGTAAAGCGGTATAAAGTCTAAGTGCTATTGCTATTATACCAGATTTATTTGAGCATATACAATAGTATGGCAAGCCAAGAACACGCTGGCTTGATAACATCAAATCTGATGCAAAGTTGAACATACAATAATTGAAAGAAGCTGTGATTGACAAGATAGCCTGGATATCACTTGGCCTATAAAGTTACCAAGAGTCGGACATGACTAAATGGTTAAAAAAAATTAGTATGTAAATTATGTAAACATTCTGCTCTTGAAAATCTAAGTGCACCCTATAGAAAAAAAATATTTACAACAGCCGCAAGAATTATATATGCGCAAATTTGGAAAACCGAACAAATCCCAACTACGTTAAATCTCATTAATAAAGTATTTGAATGCGCAGAACTTAGTAGGATGTCATTGGAAATGCAAGACAAAGATGACTCTGAATTCTATAAAACTTGGGACAGGTGGTATAATTGGCTTAACCAAAACAAATATCAAAAATTGCTATAATTATGTGTCATGATCTTAGACAGTATAAATAATAACAAATGTTGACTTTTTCGCAAAGACCGGAACAAATTATCGGAATATATACAATTTTACAAGGTTTTAAAATATTAATCAAGCTGAACAAAAGAACCATTGTTGAAAAAGGAAAAATTGTTTTATTGTAATGATAATAGACTGAACATAATATGACAAGAGAAAAGAATAAGGAAAATATTGGAAGATATAAGAAAGATAATGATGTAAATAATAACTATAAAGAATAAACATGTTTTTGTATCACTAGGCTGTAAAAGGATAGTGTCGACGAGATGGTTGACATGTATGTTCAATGTTTTCTATACTCAAAGATATTTGATACTCTATTTGTATATACATATGTTTATACATGTTTTTATGTTTGTTTGTATGTTTGTTTGTCTTTTTAACATAATTAATAAAGACTATTTTAAAACAAAAACAAAAAAACACCACATTTATAGGTTAACTTTTGGTCACTAGAGAATCAGGTAGAATCTGTGGCTTAGAATTTGGGGATCAGATTTTGTTATCCCCTCAAGCCCAACTGTTCCCGAATGAGGACAATCTGGACCCCGTAATTCTTCCCTCAGTAAACTTCAAGTTTAAAGTATTGCAATATGTTCGGTGTGGAGCTGTCCATGAAAATGATATGGAAATTGCAGCTGGTGCCAAAAAAAAAAAGTGTGCAGCTAGACTAGTTGGAACAAAATTAAGAATCTATCTTTTCGCAGATTTTCGAAGACGCTATATTGGTTGCTGATAGGCTTCTGCTTTGACTGCAAGGTGTTAGCAATGATGGTTAAAGCTCTAAACAGTTTGGGACATCAACATTTGAGGCAATATTTCCCACTGTAGACATCTGCCAGAGTATTAAGATTTGCCAAGGGAGCCTTCTTCCATATTCCACTGGTGAACACAGCACATAGAAATGTAAAAAAAAAAGACTTTTCTCCTTTGGCTTCCTAATTAAAATATGCTCTCCAAGAGCCCAGGTTAATGCCAATGTTGGTTTTATTGCAGCATCCAATGTAGATCTGGCTTTTCACCCATGCTCTCAGATCTTAGTGACCATAGAACGGTCTCTTTATGTTGTGGCTTTGTGGAGTGTTAGTGCCCCTCAGCTGTTTTATTGGCTGTTTGTTGCTGCTTTGTTTCAAACGATCATGTCCCGTCACCCATCCTATTGATAAGAAACAAAAATTACTTTCATGTCAATAAATAAAAATAACGAGACTCGGTTCTGCGGCTGGGTAGTGTAGGAATGCCTGGAATCAATAAACAAACAGATTTGATAGTGTCTCTAATTCTGCTATGTCAGAAAGTTGAGCTGTTTTATTTATGGCTCGGGGGAGAGCAGCAAAATAGGTTTGGTCTGATTTGGTTTTAGATGCTGGAGCTTTGCAGATCTCTTTTCTCCCATTGGGTGGATCTCTTGCTTCATTCCTCCTCTTTGTTGTAGAATCTCAGGTCCTGAAAGGAAAAATCCGGGTTGATGACTGTACAAATTACTCTCAGTAGCCTAGCTGAAGCCAGGTGAGGCCAGATTCTATTTATTTTATTTTTATTTTTATTTTTATTTATTTATTTATTTTTATTTTATTTTATTTATTTATTTTTATTTATTTATTTTGTCAAGCATGTACAGTATAGTAGTTGTTTGTATAAACATAACATAAGTAAAAAGTACCGATAAAAGAGGACAATAGGACAGTAGGACTGGGTAGTAGTCCCTTTCTCTTTTCTAGGTTATCAGCAAATGAAAAACTTCCTTCCTTCCTTCCTTCCTTCCTTCCTTCCTTCCTTCCTTCCTTCCTTCCTTCCTTCCTTCCTTCCTTCCCTCCCTCCCTCCCTCCCCATGAATGACTCTTTGTTCAGATAGAAACTTTAGCATCATGGGGACAGAGATTTTTACTACCGTTCTGATTTCATAGAATACCAGACCGCCTTCAAACTATTTCTGAAGTCGGGAAGGAAATCTAAGTGAACATATCTGATGGCCAGAGATTCTGTAATTATCCCCTTCATAGTAAGCTACAGTATGATTGCATGAAACCTAGCTTATTGCAATTTCTTATTTAATGAAAGTGTGTAATAGATATTTGAATTATGGAATGTTTTGCATGAATATGGAGTCGACAGGTGGTTGGTCAACCCATTAAGTGTGGCATATGATGGAAATCAAACCTGTAGGAGACAAACATAGTGCTCAGCAAATGGTTCAACAAGGATCAGAGAGTAAGATAAAGATGTGTGATGTCTCCCCAATTGCTTAATGCATTTATGGATTGCATAAGGACCACTCGAAGTATCATCAAAGACACATGACTGTACAAGTACTTTTCTACTCAGACAATGCTATATTGCTGTCTGAAGAGCCAAATGATTGCAGCAAATGCTAAACAGCTTGAACGATGCAGTGAGGAATAGGGATGCAAAAATTAATGTGTCCAAGGTCAAGGTAGCTTTGTCAAAAAGGAAAGTGGAGTGAATGACTGCAAGTTATATAAAAATGGTGAAAGCTACAGCAAGCAGATGAGTGTTTGCTAAAGGTATGAAAGGGGATGGAGACATTTTAAGACATGCAAACTCTGGTAGAAAATTAGCAGGGGGAAATTAGTCTGTTGCAAGGAGCAAGTTTTTTTAAAAAAAAATAAGTGGATTATAGCAATAGTAATAGCAGATTTATATATGCTTCATAGTGCTTTACAGCCTCTCTAAATAGTTTGCAAAGTCAGCATATTGCCCCCAACAATCTGGGTCATCATTTTACCAATCTCAGAAGGATGGAAAGGCTGAGTCAACCTCGAACCGGTCAGGATTGAACTCCAGGCAGTGGGCAGAGTTAACAATAGCAATAACACTTAGACTTATACAGTGCTTCATAGTGCTTTGCAGCAATCTCTGAGTGCTTTACAGAGTTAGCATATCTGGGCACTCATTTTACCGATCTTGGAAGGATGGAAGGCTGAGTCAACCTTGAGCCAGTCAGGATCGAACTCCTAGCTGTGGGCAGAGTTAGCCTGCAGTAATGCATTCTAACCACCGCATCATCACCGCTGTTCCACTATGGCTGTGTAGAAAAGAACACTTCAGTATACTTTGTTATGTGGAAATGAGAGTTGAGTATGTCAGGAAAAATATAAACGTAAGCTGTATGGATTACTTCAGAAGGGTATGTAGAACAAGTAGAGATAGGATCCAGAATTAATTGGTAACAAAGGAACGTGGATTGGATGCGGTATTTAATGACCATTACAAAATTAGCCTGTTGAGGTGGCTTGATGATACAGAAAGAATAAATTAGGACAGGATTGCAAAGGAAATATGTGACAGGAGAATTGAGAGGAAAAGGAATACCAAAAAAAGAAGAAGAAAAACACGCTACTGGCAGGATGGAGGTGAGAAGATCTTCAGAAAGAGACCGGAAGTTTAGAAAACAAATGCTAATGCTGTACGCATCATTCTGATGTGGTAAAAGAAATGGTGGCTGCAAACATAGAATGATATGGAAAGCTTCTCAGTATAAATTAGATACTAATTTTATTTATTTATATAATAATTTTATTTATTTATTTATTTATTTAGGGAATTTATATTGCCGCCTATTCGCACATGGCGACTCAAGGTGGCTTACAGAATATAAAACCCCATATAAAAACAATAAAACTAATAAACGAAGAGACATATAATAAATTAATATACTAAAATCACCGCCAACCCCCCACCCCGGCGACAGTATCTCACACAAGCAATTTAATGGGTTCCGTCCTGCTATGGGTTCCCCAGGCCCACTGGCAGAACCAGGTCTTCGGCGCCTTCTGGAAGAGTGCTAGAGTGGGGACCATTATAATATCTGGGGGGGATGATGTTTCAGACAGATGGGCCACTACAGAGAAGGCCCTTCTGGTTCCCACCAGGTGTATCTCCCTCGGGGATGGGAGATAGTAATTTTCTTCTCTTTTCCTTTTCTTTTGTCTCTGATTTCTTTCACCTATTATTTCTTTTCTCCTTCTCTCTGCTTAGCAAAATGTGGCTTACTTTGACGGGTATGACGGCTACGATACATATGGATGGATGTAACAGATATCTAAGGCATGGGAAGAAGATTGCATAATAGCATCTGTGACATGTAAATACACTTTATTTGTCATTCTTCAACCAGGAATTTTTGCCTGCATTACCAGGGGGGAAAAGGGAGTGGGGGAAAAAAATCCCCCTACTTCTGTTCAATTAGAAAGCTGCTCGTAGCTGTATTTCCTTTCTCTTGTTTTGTATACGTACAAAACCTTGTGCAATGAGCGTGCCCGAAAAGAGAGAGCAAATGACTGGTATTATAAGCAGCTGCCTCTCGCTTTAGAAATTTGAAATCCTTCAGTAACCTTTTGTCAATGGGCTTCTTCAGATCAGCGTCTCATTAGGTTGCCGCATCTAACTCATCAGAAATTCTGGAGGCGTACGTCAACACGAGAGGCTTCACTTCCTCCACGGCACTTTGAAAAAAGGCAGCAAGGATTGCACGTCTTGGCTGAGATGGTAGAGATGACTTCCTGGCTTCACCAGAGTCCATTGTGCTGGTCCAAAAATTTCTTTGTTCATCAGAGCTGGCTTTTATCATAAAGGGAAGAGTGGAGGTGGATATCAAGTCTCAGGGAAATCAGAAAATCCAGGCAGTTCAAATGCTTGTAAAGATTTACTGCAAGCTTAAACTCTCTACAAGAATCCGAACTACTAACCGTCAAAGCAAATCGGTGGTAGATAAGCATGGAAGGAATTCAAGCTGGGTTGGGCTTAGATCTCTTGTGGGAGCACAGGGACTTGTGATTGATGACGTGTTTAACCCCTCCCTCAGGCTCAGCCTGGTCATCTCCAAAAGTAGAGCTATATCATTTATTGTTGAAAGGGAAACACATACACACTGCAAACAATTCAAAGTTCAGTTTTGACATTTTTTTTTAAATTCCCAAAGTTAAAATATAAAACAAGGAAGAAGAAGCAAAGTAACAATACTCAGATGCTAATATTAAAAATAAAAAAGTGTGCAAAGATAGATAGATGATAGATCAATAGATAGATAGATAGATCGATAGATCAATAGATAGATAGATCAATAGATAGATAGATAGATAGATAGATATAGATCAATAGATGGATAGATAGATAGATATAGATCAATAGATAGATAGATAGATAGATAGATAGATAGATAGATAGATAGATAGATATAGAGATAGATGATAGATAGATAGATAGATAGATAGATAGATAGATAGATAGATAGATAGATAGATAGATAGATATAGATAGATGAGAGATGAGAGATAGATAGATAGATTGATTGATTGATAGATTGATAGATAGATAGATGATAGATAGATAGATAGATAGATATAGATAGATGATAGATGATAGATGATAGATAACAGATAGATAGATAAATTGATAGATGATAGATAGATAGATGATAGATAGATAGATAGATAGATAGATAGATAGATAGATAGATAGATAGATAGATAGATAGATAGATAGATAGATAGATAGATAGATAGATAGATAGATATAGATAGATGAGAGATGAGAGATAGATAGATAGATAGATAGATAGATTGATAGATTGATAGATAGATAGATGATAGATAGATAGATAGATATAGATAGATGATAGATGATAGATGATAGATAGATAGATAGATAGATAGATAGATAGATAGATAGATAGATAGATAGATAGATAGATAGATAGATAGATAGATAGATCAAATAAGAAATATTGCATTCACACTGACATTAAAAAGTTCATCCTGGTTGAATGCTGAAAAAATGTACCAAAAATATTTGATACATTTTCTTCCCCTTACATAACAGGTCTATGAGTAATTATAAATTTTCCGGTCTATGTTTGATCAAACAATTCGAACTTCAAATGCAAAATTGAAATACAGGAATCCTACCAAGCATCTGGTGATGTTATGGCCAGTGTAATACAGGCAATGACAGGGAAGAGAAACTAGCTCATTCCATCTATATTTTGTGGATTTATTTTGCCTCTGGAAAGAATAAGCCAAATAAAGGCCAGGCCCCAGGCATGGTCTGTGTTACGTACAGTATAGAAAATTTAGCCAAGCATGATATGATTGTCATATATTTGACAGGTCATCCACTCTGACTTCAGGCCTTTCCAATGATATGAAAATGATGTGGCGAGCATGACTCGCGTTTCCTGTACTATTTCATTTTGTTTCAGCGTTTCTCTGCTGACTTTTAGAACCAAAGTTCTCAAAACAATCAGCGCCTTAAAAACAATAAAAAAAAAGAGCAGCAGCAGCAACATATTAAATCTTAAATTAGAATAGCAGTATAAAGCATATCCTACCCAGGAGTTAGATAAAACAAATTAAACAATTTAATTAAAATAGAAGAACAGCAATAATTTAAAATCTAGATCAGCATCTTTTTTTAAAAAAAAAAGAGAGGGGGGGAGAGAGAGAGAAAGAAATCAAAATAAAATGGGCCACAATACTCATTAAGTGTTAATATATGTACAGACTTTTAGAAGTGAGTTTCTCCAGTTGGGATTCACAGTTTAAAAAGGCCTTAAACCTTGTGACCTCCACTTGGGTGGAAATTGGGGGTCACGGGGGTTCCACTGATCAGGATTAGAAAACGAGTAATCTAGAACAATGAAAACTAAAAAGATAATAGAAGAAGGGATCATCATCTTCTTCTTCTTCTTTTAACGACCCCATAATCCCTTGCGGGGTGGAGTCTGGGCAACTGAATGTAGCTGAGTGTTTACTGGCCGGATGCCCTTCCTGTCACCAATGCGGAGTTATATTCAGCAGCTATATCTCATGGTGCCCAGAGAGATAAATATCTGCCTCTACCTAGGATCAAACTCACAGCCTCCAGATTGTGAGGCGAGAGCTCCACCTCTAGGCCACCGCACCACTCATAAAAGAAGAAGGGATGAGAATTCATAATTCAAATGACAGTTGAGCTTTTGTTTTGTGAAGCTTTTCAATTCTCCCCAAAAGTCGATGAGCCGAAGTGGCGCAGTGGTTAGAGGCAGCACTGCAGGCCACTTTAGCTGACTGTGATCCGCAGGTCAGCGGTTCAAATCTCACCGGCTCAGGGTTGACTCAGCCTTCCATCCTTCCGAGGGAGGTAAAATGAGGACCCAGATTGTTGGGGGCAATATAAATATACATTGCTTACTGGTGTAAACCGCTTAGAGAGGGCTTGCACTGTGAGGCGGCATATAAATCTCACAAATAAATAAATAAATAAATAAATAAATAAATAAATAAATAAATAAATAAATAAATAAATAAATAAATAAATAAATAAACAAACAAACAAACAAACAAACAAACAAACAAACAAACAAACAAACAAACAGTCAGCTCTGAGGTATGTAAGAGGACACCCAACCTCTAAGTACACGATTGTACAGATCAAGTTTCAGATTAATGAAAAGAGGAAATGTTAGCTATTTCAAGTAGCAAATTAGAAATGTGGGACCATTGTATGCATGTCCTTATGGAATAGAATTGTCTAAAAATGGAACCTGGGGGTCTGTTTTTTTTTATACATAAAATAAAACCTTCATTACAGTAGAGCACCCTTCCTTCGTTTTTCCTGGCTTTGAGGATTTCCCCCCCCCCCAACTTGGCTCCCACATCGGAATTAAACTAGGCAAGGAGAAAATAGAGAATGTTCTCACTCTATGCAGTAATATGACAAGCCAATAATAGGATCCTTTCCTTTCAAACATGAAATCTTTTCACAGGGGGCATCTTCTAGGTGCAGACGTGCTATAAACAGAACTTTTGGAAAGCCGAGTAGTACGAATTCGTGAACTCCTCTCCAAGTTAAAGAGTTATATAACCTTTCACATGCAGCTGTCAAGGAAGAAACATATAAACATCTCCAAGACCAAACAAAAAGCCACTGGAAAGCCATGTTGATTCCATTATTTACAAGTCAGGGATGTAATGTCTTGCATCAGTCAAAATGCCGGCGGAGGCCATAGCTGGACGACCTTTGAAAAATCCCACGTAATATGAAGTCAGCATATTCTTCAACCCCAAATTCTTCCTAAACTTGCATGCCAAAAATAGTTCCATGGATGCTGCAGAATCAAAGGAGGCTTCGTTCATATATACAACCATTGCATGCATGCTTCAAGCCATGTGTTGTTGCTGTTTTTTTAATATGAAAAACAGATGAAATACCTGGTTATAAAAGGCAATGTTTATAATTTCTTTGAAATTTCCTCATTTTGGATAAGATCTCTAAGAGTTATCTTTAGCATCTGTCTTTCCATTGCTCACCGCAGGACTTGAAGCTTCTGCAGCAGATTTCACATCCTAGATCCGTGGTGGCGAACCTATGGCACGCGTGCCAGAGCTGGCACGCGGAGCCATAGAAGCCGGCACGCGAGGGTTCCCACCGGCAAACCGGAAGTGCGAAAAAATGCACTCCCGGTTTGCCGGTGTGCTGTTTTTTGCACTCCGGAGGGTTCAGGGAAGCTCCCTGAAGCTCCGGAATGCAAAAAACTACAAAACGGACAAACCGGAAGTGCACGTTTCTGCACTTCCGGTTTGTCCGTTTTGTAGTTTTTTGCATTCCGGAGCTTCAGGGAGCTTCCCTGAACCCTCCGGAGTGCAAAAAACAGCATATTGGCAAACCAGAAGTGCGTTTTTTCACACTTCCGGTTTGCCGGTTTCGTCGTTCCAGGCTCCGTTTCGTCGTTCCAGGCTCCGGTAAGTGGGCCTGTGCGGGGGTGGGGGTGTGTGCGCATGCGCAGGGGGCAGCATGGGGGGGTGTTGTGCGCATGCGTGGGGGGGAGGGAATGGGTGTGGGCACGTGAGCGTGCGCGAGCGCGCCCCCCCTTTTTCGGCATGCGAGCCGAAAAAGGTTCGCCACCACTGTCCTAGATCCACACTTCATATAAATCATGGCTGGAAGGATCAAGGTCAGAGGTGGGTTCCTCCCGGTTCGGACCGGTTCACCCAAACCGGTAGCGACCCACTGGTGACATCACAATGATGTCACCGAACCGGATCGGTCGGTGCCGATCCGTGGGCGCCACCATCTTTTTTAAAAAAAATTGAAATTTTTTCTTTCTTTTTTTGGGAATTTTTTAAAAATTTCTTCTGCGCATGCGCAGAAGCTGAGTTTCCAGCACGGCACATGCATTTCCATTTTGTTTTCGGCATTTTTAAATTTTTTTCAGGGATTTTTGCACTGTGCATGCATGTGCGTGCAAAATGCACCCGCGCCCATGAGGTGCGGCCACTAGGCGTGAGAGGAAGCAAACTGGCAGTGAAGTAAGTTGGAACCACCCCTGATCAAGGTGCTAAAAATATAGACATACATGCATGAAGGCCATGAATGTTATGGAAAATATGTTTAAGACTATGAATTACATTTTCTGTGTAAACCCAATCAAGATACAGTGTTTGTAAGCTTCATTGAGTACTTGACAATATAAAGTATTGAAAATCAATATGACCATGTCTCTCAAAAGTCTTTCATTAGTTGCCTATTAATATATTCTTCAGAAGTGACAATAGCCCCAGATATAGCTGGACTCCATGTTCCAGAAAACTCAGACGGCATGCAAGTTTAAGTAGATTTAATTATAAATTTAACTAATGAAATACCACCCACCTAATTGTGTAACGGTATGTTGGAATCAGATGTGGTATACAGCCGGTTCGGACCGGTTCAGGTGAACAGGTAGCGGAAATTTTGAGTAGTTCGGAGAACTAGCAAACACCACTTCTGGCTGGCCCCGCCCTCCCGCTCCTGCCATTCCCTGTCCTATATTCCCCTGTGTTATTCCGAAGGGTGAGTTCTGTTGATGTCCAGCACAGGAATTCCCTCGATGGATGAAAAAAAAAAACTTAACGCAAGCTTTTCCTCAGAAGAACAATCAAAGCAATGAAAGACATTTGAAGAAGTTTTAAAATGAATCTCCCTGTAATTGCTGGGTACCGACACAATTTTAAATGAAAATAGCAGGTAACAGAATCCTTTCTGATTGAAAACGCAGTTTTCAAAAAAAGATGAAATGCATAGGATACGTACAACAAGCTGTGCTGGGTTAGCATGCATTAGTTTAAAATGTATAGCTTTCCTGTAAAAGTTAATTTAATGTTACAATAAAGGTATTGTTTGTTCTCGAATTTTTGCATGTCTAGACTGCTCTTGGGATGTATTTTTTTCCTTTCTGCCTAAGAGGTGCCATAAAGCATAGCAGAAAGAAAATATATTTTCACATTCTCATGGGCTGTTATTATTATTTTACAAGCTGTTAAACCCCCCTTGAGATCTTTAAACATTCAGAGAGCAGCATGGTAAATGGCATAAAAAGTTTTAAAAGTTAAACGCAGAAATGGAGCGGCTTTTCATTGGGTGAACAACAAGAAGAACCTTTTTAGTAAAACATGTCCAGTACAAGTCAACTTCGTAAAGTCGGTGTTATGTCTTCATTGTTCAACGTTGGAGTATCGTGACCCCGCACGGTTTTCAGCGTTGTCATCCTATTGATTTTTCTTCCTTTTTTTTTTTTTAAATGTTGTCTGCAGAATGGAGGCGTGATTGATTTGCGCCTCTAATTAAGCTTTGCTTTCAAATTTTCAAGACAAATTCACTTCTCAGAGCCTCCTTTTGTTCAGTGGCTTTGAACAGGAGAGCTGTAAAACAGACAATGCGCTCCCCTTCACCTTGAATTCAATGGAGAGATGGATTTTTATCGCTAAAAGCTAAGCTCCTCCCTTTGAAAGGATATCTGTCCTCTATTGATAGTCAAAATAAAAAGATATAGATGCATTGGCGTAGACGTTGGAGGATGCAACAAATAAGGTCATCACCCAGATGATGAATTTTATGTAAATGCCATTTGTGGGATGATGCCACGATGTAGCTGTTATTTTGTTGTCATATGGCCTATAAAAGGTAACGGTAAAGGTTTCCCCGCACATGCGTGCTAGTCATTCCCGATTCTAGGGGGCGGTTCTCATCTCCGTTTCTAAGCCGAAGAGCCAGCACTGTCCAAAGACGTCTCCATGGTCATGTGGCCAGCATGACTAAATGCCGAAGGCGCACGGAACACTGTTGCCTTCCCACCAAAGGTGGTCCCTATTTTTCTACTTGCATTTTTACATGTTTTCAAACTGCTAGGTTGGCAGAAGCTGGGGCAAGTAATGGGAGCTCACCCCGTTTCGCAGCGCTAGGGATTCGAACCGCCGAACTGCCGACTTTTCTGATTGACAAGCTCAGCGTCTTAGCCACTGAGCCATCGCGTCCCCTTATATGACCTATAATGTACCCCTATTGGTGTTAGGGTTCTGCACACATCTGAGATCATTTGAAAAAAAAGAATTTGAATTATATGGGACCATAAATGCAACACCTTTGAAAAACCAGTGCATCTTTTTTTTTAACAGGAGCCTGCAGTTGTGGCTGCTTTAAACAACCATATTAAAGATGCAGATACTTTAATAAATGAATTCCTTAAGGCACCCGTATCTTCTTTCAGGTTCATGTGGATGCTTGGAAAAAAGAAAAGATTTGGCTTGTTTAAAGAGATGTTACACCCACATGCCACCCATTTCCTATCTCCTTCTTCCATTTATTTATAAGTTATAAACTGGGGGGTTGGTGGTGGGTTACTCCCGGTTCGGCCTGGTTCATGAACCGGTAGCAGCGGTGGCAGGAGGCTCCGCCCACCTGCCCGGGATTCTTCTGCACATGCGCAGAAGTGTCACACGCGTGCGTGAGCGCGCGCGCGAACCGGTAGCAACGGGACTTAGAACCCACTACTGCTTATAACCTAATATTCTTGCACGCATTTATGTTGATTGAGATGCATGTCCTTAATCTTGATTTCGTAGTTATAAATAGTATTGCGTTGTGGAAATTATAAACTATTTAAGAGACATTTCTCCCCATAAACCTACAAGTTACAAATGGACAATATTTTTTTTTACATGTGTTAAATTTGGGAGAGTGCTTTTGCACGATAAACTGTTTCAACCCTTAGGAAATATTCCTGAATAATAACATGTAAGATAAAGTTGTGTGAGCTGGGTTGTTTGCAGCATTGTTAACTGGCTTCAAAATGGTGGATGTGACCAGGTGTCCAAGATTATTATATGCATGCACTATGTGGGGGAAGCCCCAACCCCAGAAGAATGAAATATTTTGGGAAATATTAAAAAAAAGGCAGGATAGAATATTTCTCTAAAGGAGAAATGGAAAAAAAAAACAATCTTAAGGGAGGCAGAAACCAGCATGCAGATTTGGTAATCCATTCAAGACAGGATATTTCAAAACTTCTTGGCAGAATGGTAGGATTAGAAAACAGCCCCTCACTCAAGATCCAACACAGGACGAAAGCCATTAGCCACAATAGGAATTGCCCAACACCCTTTCAGAACACAAGCCTCTTCATTGCACTACCCCAAGAACAGTCTGCAGGAAGTTAGCACCCACCCCCTCCTAGAAAAAATGAAATATTCTAGGAAATATTTAAAAGGCAGAATATTATATTTCCCTGGATGAGAAATGGAGAAACATGTTTTTTAAGCAGGAAGCAGACTCACTCTTAATAGCCCCCACTCTCGTCAACAGCCCATGGCAGATGTCTACACTTAAGAGATAAAGAGATAGCTAGGTCTGTTGATAGGCAAATGCCCTCACCCAAGATCCAACAAAGGTAGGATTAGCCCTCTACCCATCTAGCAACAGAACTCAACACATGGCACCTGGGAAGATTACATGACTCAGCAAGGCTCAAGGGTCAATCAAACTTGGACTCAAAACACAGCCTACAGAGTTGCCCCTGCATGGCCCCATGGGAGTCTGACAACCAATCAGAATACAAGCTTATTCCATTCCATCGGATCCCATCCCACCCCACCCCACTGCACTCCATTCCTTATTCCATTCCTTATTCCATTCCATTCCATATTCCATTCTCCATTCCATTCCATATTCCATTCCATTCTATTCTATTCTACCATCCTAGGCAACTGAGTCTTCTAGATGTTAGTAATCAGGTTGTCCTTGACCTATGACCACAATTGAGAGCAACATTTCAGTTTGATAAGCAAGGTAGTTGTTAAGTGAGCTTTGTCCCATTTTTGTGACCTTTCTTACCACAATTGCTAAGTGAACCAAGTGCAGTTGTCAAGTTAGTGACACAGTTGTTAAGTGAATCTGGCTTCCCCCTTGACTTTGCTTGTCAGAAGGTCACAAAAGGTGATCTCATGACCCCGGGACGCTATAACTCTCATAAATAGAAGCAAGTGGCCAAGAAACTCAATTTTGATCACGTGATCACAAGAATGCGGCAGCGATCATAAGTGCGAAAAACGATCATAAGTCACTTATTGTCGTCGTAACTTCAAGCGGACACTGAGTGAATGGTCGTCAATTGAGGACTACCTGTAAACAGGACAAGAGTTTGCCCATCATTGATTTTGTTCAAAATGGGCAGTCAAGAAATGAAAAAGGAAAGAGGGTATGATGACGTCACTTTTCCTTTCCTTTTTTTCTTTTTATTTATTTATTTATTTATTTATTAGTGACATTTATATACCGCCTCACAGTGCAAGCACTCTCTAAGTGGTTTACACCAGTAAGCAATGTATATATTTACATTGCCCCCAACAATCTGGGTCCTCATTTTACCTACCTCGGAAGGATGGAAGGCTGAGTCAACCTTGAGCCGGTGAGATTTGAACCGCTGACCTGCAGATCAGTGTCAGCTAATGTGGCCTGCAGTACCTGCCTCTAACCGCTGCGCCACCTTGGCTCATTTTCCCTTTTCCTTTGCTCTTATTGAGATTCGTTACCGTCAAAAAAAAAACAAAAACCAACCCACACCTAATTACATTGTCATCAGCAAGTGAGCTCATTTGCTTCACGAAGCAATATTTACAGTTTTCCGCTCCCCACCCTTCCACGTCTCTGCCTCTAAAATATAATTAAAAACCCAGCACTTGGTCAATGGTGAAATCGAGTCTCCAAAGCTTTGGTTAAAACCCCAAGTGTGGCTGTCAGTTCACAGGGGTGAACACGGAGGAAATATTTGTCCTCACCTTTGCTCTCTAATTAGAAATCAAGGGAAATGGCCAAAACAAAAAACAAAAAAAATCCCCAAACCCAACCTCACACTGCAGTGGAGGTGACAAGGAATGAAGAAACGAATATATCTATCCAGTACAAAGGTGGGGGGGGGGAAGTGTGCTGAAGTTTCACGTCTATTTTGAAATCTATGTGGTAATGCATCCTTTAATTATAATTTTTTTTAAAAAAAAGAAAATGTAATCGGTATGCAGTCAAACACTAAGCAATGTTGAAGAGCTGTTCATAAAGCATCTCCAGAATAGAATATTTTTTAAGCTTTTGGGCACGAGAGGGGTTGCGTCAGCTGCAAAGGATCAGGACTAGATGTTAAGCAAAAGAATTATTCAGGTTTATGCACAAGAATCTAAGACAATTAATAAAGGAGACTGTTTGTAGCTGAGTGTTGTAATGAAGGGTCCTTGGTGCTCTCTGAGCTTGGCTGTTTTCTTGCAGACCTTTCATTACCAAACTAGGTAATGACCTTTCATTACCAAACTAGGCATTGGGTAATGAAACATCTGCAAGAAAACAACTAAGCTCAGAGAGGATCAAGGATCTCTCAAGCTAATGGTCAGCGCTAAATTGGCCCTAAACAAGGGTCGAAGGAATTCAAAGGGGAGCCAAACTTGGATTGTTTATGGCAACGTAAGAGATCTAGGCTACTGATACTTCTACCTTTCAGCTCTGCCTTCTCTTGCAGGTTGTGTTTAACGTACAGACAAAATTCTCTTTTTTTAATGTTTTTGTCCTGCACTGACTTTACAATGCTAATTGTGAATGGAGTTCATTTTAACTAAAGCTACAGTAATCAATTGATAAATCATAAACTGTAGGAGATGACCAGGCTGAGGGAGGGGTCAAACATATCATAAGTCATGAATCCCTGTGTGCCCACAAAAGGTCTACAGTAAGTCCAGCCTGCCGTGAATGTCTACTTAATTCCCACTCATTTCCTTTGACTGTTAGTAGCTCAGATTCTTTTAGAGTGCTTAAGCTTGCAATAAACCTTTGTACTCATTTGAACTGCCTGAATCACCTGGTTTCCCCGGCACTTGATATAAACCAGGGGTTGAATTCAAAAATTTTCCCTACCGGTTCTGTGGGCATGGCTTGGTGGGTGTGGCAGGGGAAGGATACTGCAAAATCCCCATTCCCTCCCCACTCCAGGGGAAGGATACTGCAAAATCTCCATTCCCTCCCCACTCCAGGGGAAGGATACTGCAAAATCTCCATTCCCTCCCCACTCCAGGGGAAGGATACTGCAAAATCCCCATTCCCTCCCTACTCCTGGGGGGAGGATATTGCAAAATCTCCATTCCCACCCCACACTGGGGCCAGCCAGAGGTAGTGTTTGCCGGTTCTCCGAACTACTCAAAATTTCTGCTACCGGTTCTCCAGAACCTGCTGAATTTCACCCCTGATATAAACCATGTAACGGTGAACAGCATCTCAGAACCCGCCCATAAATAAAAATCACAACTGCTTTTAAATCTTGAACCAAGATTTTAAATCTCGAACCACTTGGCTGAAAATTCCAGATGTTGGAACACATCACACCTGCTGGCCGCCATGTTGAAAAATGCTCTTTTCATTCACGGCCATTTTGAAACAAGCTCAGATCTGCTTATTAGTCTTTCTATCCCAAGGCCCACCTCTCTTCCTTGATTCAATGCCCTCCAGATATACATGTCCCATCACGCTTGCCTGATTGAATCGATGAGTACGCTGGCTGAAGGCCTGGTGGGGGTTGAAATCCCCCACATCTGCACAGCTGGGGGCTGGAGAAGCCTGCTTTAGCAACCCATAATCATAATCTTGACTTTCCCTAACCAAAGCAAAAAACAAAAAACACCAAAGGCCGGAAAGATTAGCACAAAAACACCCCAGGAAATCCCTCCTTTCAGTAATTTCACCAGTGAAAATGGATTGCACATACAATAGCAGCCAAGGCATGCAATGTTGACTCATTTGATGTCTGAAACAGCTGCTCCAGAATCTCTCTTGGTCATCCTCCCTCATTCAGCAAGCACAGACTGGAAGGCAGCAGTGATATTTTGCTGATATTTTGAAAAATGTATGCAATCCAGAATTTGTGGCTTGACGAATGCAGAGAAATGTGGCCAGCAGCCGATTCTATTGAACTATTCAAGGCGTTATACCATGTCTGTCTCATATCTCTATGCGGCCGGTTGTTGTTTTGTTGTTGTTGTTGTTGTTGTTGTTGTTGTTGTTGTTGTTGTTTAAATCACATCCTTCCTCCAAATAACAACATTCAGCAAAGAGAACATTCAAGCATCGTCTTAATCATTTTCTTTAGCAAACATCAAACTTCACCGGTCGTAAATCTCAACACAAATCTAAGCAACCCCCTGCAAATGATCAAATGCTATAAATTAAGCAGAACTGCTATTGTTCAAAACTGCACCTACCTGATTTGGGCTTATCTTAAGCAGGGATGAACTGCATTAATTCTCCAACTGGAGATTACTAAGAAATCCAGGGTGGTAGACTAGACCAGGAAGAAATACATACAGAAATAAATATTCCAGAAGGCTGTGACAAAACCCCTTCACACTGTTACAAAACAAAACCGCAACCCACATGGAGCTATCTATGAAATTACAGGATTTTATCGAGAATTATTATTATTATTTTATCTGGGGATTAATCTTTTCTTATTACCTTTTGTAGCAATGCTTTGCATAGCAGCTTGATCTTCACTAAGTAGCAGCTGTATTTTTTTTTTTTTTAGTTTTGTGCCATGAAATACTTCTATGCCTACTGATTTTGGCATCTTGATTTTGTGCATTGGCTGTGTTTTTCTTCCAATCAGCATAACATACAATCAATGTTTATTTCCACACCGTGAAAAGTTTCTCCTGTAGATTTTCCTACAGCCAGGTTCCACTAAAGACATAATAAGAGCAACCTGACCTGCTTCTCAGTCTGCTGGCATATCCAGATGCAAGCTGCTTCTATTAATGTTTTCATTTACACAAAAAATATGCTTCATTTTTTTTCTGTATGAGTTTGTCAGGTTCCTATATTTCTACAGGATCCTCCCACTAGTCTTGGCAAGGTAGGTTGATGGGTCTTTGGTGCTCTCTGAGCATGGCTGTTTTCTTGTAGATGTTTTATTAACCAAACTAGGTAACACCATCAATGCTAGCATACGATGAACGGTTGCAGGAAGTGGGCATGGCTAGTCTAGCAAAGAGAAGGACCAGGGGAGACAGGATAGCAGTCTTCCAATATTTGAGGGGCTGCCACAGAGAGGAAGGGGTCAAGCTATTTTCCAAGGCACATGAATGCCAGACAAGGAATAATGGACGGAAACTGAACAAGGAGAGATTCAACCTAGAAATAAGGAGAAATTTTCTGATGGTGAGAGCAATCAACCACTGGAACAGAAGTTGCCTTCGGAAGTTGTGGGAGCTTCATCACTGGAAGCTTTCGAGGAGAGACTGGACTGCCATCTGTCAGAAATGGTGTAGGGTCTCCTGCTTGGGCGGTTCCTACCGGTGTGGTTGACTCTGCCACACCGGTAGTGGCTGGCAGATTACGCAATTTGCGCGTGACGGCTCCGGTGCTGTCATTACTGGTCCATCTCACATCGCCATCTTTTTTTCAGAATTTTTTGGCAATTTTTTGCTTCTACGCATGCGCGGAAGCAAAATCGAGTGAGGAGACGCACGCGCACACGTCCCCTCATGAGATTTTGGCGATTTTTCTTCCTGTGCATGTGCGGAAGCAAAATCACATGAGGGGGCGCACGCGCATAGCAAGTGCATGCCCGGACGAAATGTGGTGATGCGCGTGCAGCGCACCGGTAGGGAGGTAAGAGAGCAACCCGCCCCCTGGTTGGACTAGATGACCTACAAGGTCCCTTCCAACTCTGTTAATCTGTATCTATCTGATGATGTTACCTAGTTTGATGATGAAACATCTGCAAGAAAATCACCAAGCTCAAAGAGCACCAGGGACCCCACAGTTCAACCCTGAGCTGCAAATATTCTCTTCGAAAGGTAGGTTGGTTTCTGACTGTGTTCACACCTGAGTCATAATGTGGTTGGAGTTGGTTGAGACTCTTGTGTGGGTCTAGCTAAACCCAAGTTTAAATCCAAAGAATGTTGGAAAAGCAAGCCATGCTCGGCGTGAACAAACTAGGTCAACGATTGTTTTATGATAACCCTCTGGAAATTCATGGCTGAATGGAGTTTGAACCTGAAGCTGCTCAGACTAACCGTCATACTATCTTAGCAGAGGAATTTAAAGGGGTTGAACACAAAGGAGGAAGAAGCTAAGGGTACCTATCAGGAAGAATGAGACAAAGTATTTGCTAGCTGATTTTCAAGGCGGAGGGTATGTTTGTGTGTTTATCGCATTCCTCTGCTTTCAACAGCTTGATTAAAAAAAAGTGCTCCGAGGTGCATGCAAATATAATGGAAAGCTATCACAGGTGTGCAACTCTATGGAAAATGGTTGCAACTCAAAGGCAGAGGAATAATGGATGGAAACTTACAAAAAATTCAACCTAGAAATAAGGAGAAATTTCCTGACAATGAGAACAATCAACCCATGGAACAGAAGTTGCCTTCAGAAGTTGTGGGAGCTTCATCCCTGGAGGCTTTCAAGAAGAGACTGGACTGCCATCTGTCAGAAATTGTGTAGGGTCTCCCGCTTGGGCAGGGGGGGTTGGACTAGATGACCTACAAGGTCTCCCTATTACAACTCTGTTATTCAGTTATACAAATCTCACTGGCTCAAGGTTGACTCAGCCTTCTTCAGTTTCTTCAGAGATTGGTAAAATGAAGACCCAGATTGTTGGGGGCAATATGTTGACTGTGTAAACCGCTTCGAGAGGGCCGTAAAGCCCTGTGCAGCGGTATAGAAGTCTAAGTGCTATTGCTATTCTTCAGAGGGTTGTTTTACATGCTGGAGAATCCGACTGCACGTTGATTCTCCAGCCAAGAGGGCCAGCGAAGCAGGTGAGGAGAAAGACACCTTGCTGGAGACATCCTCTGTTGTTCCTGCTAGACAAAACCTCCACAAGGAAGGAAGTTTCCGATGAGTGGCAATTTCCTTCCCCGTTAATCTTAGGGAAGTGACAAGCCGTATTTGCAGACGCTCCTTAGCTGCATCACAAGAAGGCTTACGGAAATGGGGTGCAAGCGTTGTTATTAAGACAACAAAGTCTTCTCCTTCTAGCTGAACTAGTTGATGAAGTTCTAGTTCATCAAATCAAGTCCCAACTGCTGGGTTTAGCCAAAACCCGAGTTTAGCCACCACGGCTAGCGAAAGGGGAAAAAAGTCGCGATACGTCACATGACGGCAACATAACGCCGCGAGTTTGACAACACCGTTCTATACAGATAGTCCTTGACTTAACAACCACTGTTCAAAGTTACAAGGGTACCGGAAAAAAAGAGAGAGACCGACCATGTTTCACACTTACAACCATGGTCACGTGATCACAATTCGGACACTTGGCAACCGGTTCACATTTATGACGGTTGCAGTGTGATCCCCTTTTGCGACCTTCTGACGAGCAGAGACAATGGGGAAGGCGGATTCCCTCAACAACCTCCGTGTTATTAACTTAACAGCCGCAGTGGTTCACTTAACAGCCTCGGCAAGAAAAGTTGTAAAATGGGGCAAGACTGGCTTGAGACAAACGTCTCGCTTAGCAACGTAAATGTTCGGCTCAATTATGATCTGTCCTGAGGCTGAACTCTCTTTGGTGCTCCCTGGAGGAGAACATGAATGGGACAAGGAGTCTCCTCAAAGCAACTTGGTGTCCAGTTGAGCAAACCCTTTAATGAATTAATTAATCCTTTAATGAATTGATTTTCAGAAAACAGGAAGCCCAAAGAAGTCAATCGAGTCTAGCCTTTTATGGGAACCCTGCCTGGATGGTCCTAGGATTTCCACAACTCTCTCAAATGGAAGTCATGTGATTAACCAGAGGCAGGTGTGTCATCTGAACCCAGCTGAGGCTCATCTTTGAATAACGATGCCCAGGATTTGCCTAGTCACCTGGGTCTCATTCCAGATGAGGGACTTTCAAGGCCTGAGCTTCACCTGCCAGTTCCTTCAGGGTTTTTCAGCTTCCAAGGTGAGGAGAAAGCAAAAGGTTGGCTTAACTGGTAGACTCCCAGGCATCTCACAATAGGATTGGCCTGTGGCTTGACTGTACCAAACTGTAGAGTATCCAGTGACCACAGGCTGTGAGTAGGGAAGGGGAGGACTTTGGGATCACATCCAAGTTCAACCATGAAACTTCCTGATGGAATTGAAATCCTTCCTTTCTTCCTTCCTTCCTTCCTCCCACCTGTCTATTTTTCCTTCCTTCCTCCTTGCCTCCCTTCCTTGCATCTATTTTTCCTTCCTTCCTTCCTTCCTTCCTTCCTTCCTTCCTTCCTTCCTTCCTTCCTTCCTTCCTTCCTCCTTCCTTCCTTCCTTCCTTGCCTCCCTTCCTTGCATCTATTTTTCCTTCCTTCCTTCCTTCCTTCCTTCCTTCCTTCCTTCCTTCCTTCCTTCCTTCCTTCCTTCCTTCCTTCCTTCCTCCTTCCTTCCTTCCTTCCTTGCCTTCTTGCTTCCTTCCTTCCTTCCTTCCTCCCACCTGTCTATTTTCCTTCCTTCCTTCTTCCTTCCTTCCTTCCTTCCTTCCTTCCTCCCACCTGTCTATTTTTCCTTCCTCCCTCCTTCCTTCCTTGCTTCCTTCTCCTTCCCTCTATTCCTTGTCCCATTTCCTTCCTTCCTTCCTTCCTTCCTTCCTTCCTTCCTTCCTTCCTCCTTGCCTCCCTTCCTTGCATCTATTTTTCCTTCCTTCCTTCCTTCCTTCCTTCCTTCCTTCCTTCCTTCCTTCCTTCCTTCCTTCCTTCCTTCCTTCCTTCCTTCCTTCCTCCTTCCTTCCTTCCTTGCCTTCTTGCTTCCTTCCTTCCTTCCTTCCTCCCACCTGTCTATTTTTCCTTCCTTCCTTCCTTCCTTCCTTCCTTCCTTCCTTCCTTCCTTCCTTCCTTCCTTCCTCCTTCCTTCCTTCCTTGCCTTCTTGCTTCCTTCCTTCCTTCCTTCCTCCCACCTGTCTATTTTTCCTTCCTTCCTTCCTTCCTTCCTTCCTTCCTTCCTTCCTTCCTTCCTTCCTTCCTTCCTTCCTCCCACCTGTCTATTTTTCCTCCCTCCCTCCTTCCTTCCTTGCTTCCTTCTCCTTCCCTCTATTCCTTGTCCCATTTCCTTCCTTCCTTCCTTCCTTCCTTCCTTCCTTCCTTCCTTCCTTCCTTCCTTCCTTCCTTCCTTCCTTCCTTCCTTCCTTCCTTCCTTCTTTCCTCCCGAAGAAAGACGGATGGCAAAAGAGAGTCAAACGAAGCCAAGACTTTTTCTTATCCACGTCCAAGGAAATCTCCCTGTTTCCAAACGAACGAACCCACCGTGGCTTTTAACGCGTCCCAGGGACCCAAACTTCTCGCCGACTTCCAAAGGGAACACGCGCGGACCCATCTCCGGCTCGCCAGATTCCCTTCTCCATCCCCCGCAACCATCATCCACGACCACCCGAAGCCGCCTTCGGTGTGGGGTTTTTTCCCCCTCTGGAACCTGCGCCGGAATTCCATCACTTACTCGCCGCGGAGCTCCAAAGGAGCAGCAGCCGCCGCCGTTCGCAGAAGCCTTTAAGACCGCGGGGAGAGGCGAGGGAGGGGGTGGGCAGGTGGGTGGGCGGGGGGCGAGCTTGCCCGCTTGCAAAAAAAAAAAAAAAAAAGTCCTCCTCCTTTTTTTTTCTCCCCCCCTCCTCTCATTTGCATGTCCTCCCCCCCCCCCACTTTCACCGCCCGCCCCTTTCGCAGTGATGTCAGGCGCGGCGAGGACTTGCTGGCGCTGTCGGGGAAAGCGGAGTTCAGACGCCAGCCAGCAACCGAAGCGCGGAGCCGATGCAACCGCCGAGTGGAGCCGCGGCGGCAGCGGTGCAAGGAGCGGCGGCAGCGGCAGCAGCGGCAGCGGGGAAGCTCCGGGCGAGAGCCGGCTCGGAGTTTGCAGCTCGCCTTCGGGGCCAGCCCCGCGGATCCCCAAGCGGCTGGGCTAGCCCTTGGCGCGCGGGCAGGAGGAGCCCTTCCTCTCCGGCTCGCCCCGCGCCGCTTTCTGGCGGGGAATATCGCTTCGCTTCGGGCGGCATCCTAGCCATCTCCGGGCTCTCTCGGCTGCCGAGGCGGAGAAGGAGGAGGAGGAGGAGGAGGAGAACCGCCGCCGTCGTCGTTGCAGCCGCTCGGGGCTGCTGGCAGTAGCCGGAGGATTTTTTTCCCCCTTTTCCCCCCTTTTTTTTGCTGTTTTTTTTTCCGCCTCGCCTTCCTTCAAGTTCGGCGAAATCTCCTCGTGTAAGTTCAAGGCGGCTGTCGGACTTGGGCGCCGTCTTTTTTCTTTCTTTTCTTGGCTTGCAAGCATTCCTTTGGAGCGAGGCTGGGATGGGGGGAGAGAGGGGCGGGCGGGGGTCTCACTTTTATTAGAGCCCTAACTTGGACGCTTCCCCCCCCTCCCCGCAATTGCAAAGGAGGGCGGGGGGGGGAGGAGGAGGATGCCGGTATCGTTCCTCTTTTCTTGCATTTTGATTTTTGGGGAGGGGGGCGGCGCGGCCCCCGGAGCCCCCGTCCCGGTTCCCCCCCATTTCGGATCCCTGGGAAATCTCTCTTTTTCCCCATCCTCCTTCCCTCCCTCCCTCCCTCCCTCTCTCTCTCCCTCCTCTCTTTCTCTCCCTCCCTCCCTCCCTCCCTCCCTCTTTTCTCTCCTCTCTCTTTCTCTCTCCCTCCCTCCCTCTTTCTGTCTCCTCTTTCTCTCTCTCTCTCCCTCCCTCCCTCTTTCTCTCTCCTCTCTTTCTCTCTCTCCCTCCCTCTTTCTCTCTCCTCTCTTTCTCCCTCCCTCCCTTTCTCTCTCTCCTCTCTCTCTTTCTCTATCCCTCCCTCCCTCCCTCTTTCTGTCTCCTCTCTCTCTCTCTCTCTCCCTCCCTCCCTCCCTCCCTCTCCCCCTTTCCTCTTTCGATGTTGAGCTGAAGAAGGATTCCCCCTGCGGTGCGCTTTGGGGCTTCCTTCCTCCTTCCTTCCTTCCTTCCCCCCGACTTGGAGGCAGCGGGGCGAAGCATGGCTGGGGGAAGCTGATTTAGCTTGGTTCAGCTCGGAGGGAATTGAAGGTAAGGGGCGGGCGAAGGGCTGCCGGGGTGGTGGTGGCGGTGGTGGTGGCGGTCCGGCTGATGGAGATAGAGAAGGACGGAGAAGGCGATTCGCCCCCCACCCCCACCCCGAAAGCATCTCTCTCCCCGATACCCCCACCCTTATGGACGAGCCTCCGGGGAATGGGTGATGATTTACGGCGTGGAGAGCGAAGGTAGAAGTAGTCTTAACGTCGGGAGAGAACCGTCGTGCCACCGCTTTGCAGGCATGGTGGGCTGGTTGGTCGGGGTCCATTTGCCCCTTGCATTTCACCGGTGTGCGTGTTATGTTGGAGGAGGAGGTGGTGGTGGTGGTAGGAGAGGGGCAGAAGAAAGATAGACTGCTCAGCTGCTGGGAGGCTTGATCAACTTGTGGATTGGAGACTGGCACCCTGGCACCTATTTTCTCCTCTCCTTCCCCACCCACCACAAAAGACAACAGTATTTTTTTTCCTTTTTACACCTTCACTCCAGTGCAGATTTTTTTGGGGGGGGGGCACCGGGCAGGGTGCAGATTAATGAGGGAGGGGATTGTGCAGCTAGCGACTGGCGGTGGGTGAATGGGAAGAGAAAAGAAAATGTAGCATCTTTGGTGGGTGGAATGTTAATCTTGTAATGGAGGCTGCATGGGGAAAAGATTGCGTTTTTTTAAAAAAACAACCCTCAGCTTGGTGGTGTAATATGCGCGTGTGTTTGTGCAAGAGAAGAAGAAGGGGGAAAAATGTGCTGGATGGTAAACGAAGTTCTTTAATTGAAGGGATTCCTTCAGCTGGTGTGGTGAAGTTGCTTTATTTGGGAGTCTTGGAATCAGATGCACAGCAGCTGGGAAGAGAGAGAGAGAGAGAGGGAGAGAGGGAGAGGGAGAGAGAGAAGATATGTGGATGTATATCCAGACACTTTAGTTGATTTGGTGGCATCTTCAGGCTGGTGGCAAAGGAAAACCCAAGCGTGGTGGTGTGGAAACTGGGCAGCGTGGAGGTTCTGGGCAGAGAAACTAAAAGGAAGAGACTTTGGTTCCTAGAAGTGCTTCTTTGTCATGGCTAATGAAGGAAGGAAGGAAGGAAAGGAAGGAAGGAAGGAAGGAAGGAAGGAAGGAAGGAAGGAAGGAAGGAAGGAAGGAAGGAAGGAAGGAAGGAACATCAACTGGATTTACTAGATCATTCTCCACCTTCTAGAAATTGGCCCTGGCGTGCTTCTTTGTACCTGATGGCTTGAACGCAAATCGAGTTTGGCTACAGGGCTGAATGATTCTTTCTCCCTACCTTGGTCTGGTAATAACTTGTAAAAAGTAGTTTTGAAGGTCTGTAATGAGCAGGCATTGCCTTCTACGTGACCTTGGGCGGGGGCTTGGGTGGGGGCAGGAGAAAAGAGAGGGAAGGAGGGGGGGCGTGGACCATGGAAAAGACACAGCATTGCCTTAAAATAGCTTGAGCCTTCACCGTGGATGGATCTGAAGCGAGCAACCAGGGACGAGCAAGTGGGTTGATGAAGGGATCTGGTTGGATCCCAAATGCCTCTCTTTAAAATTTAGCACGTCCAATTTAGGAAGAAACAAAATAATAATAATGGAAAAGATGGGTGCTTTCAACACAAAAACCATATTCAACTTGTGCCCTAAGCAAAAGTAACTTTGTTCCTCCTGTTTAAGGAAGGTTAGCAAATGAAAAGTGGAAGTTGACATGCCAAGGGAAATATGCACCATATGGGGGGGACACGACATAGACTTTTTTTCTTTCCTATCCTGAATGCCATGATATTTTTTGTGCATATATATGTGTGTGTGTGTGTGTGTGTGTGCAACATTTTTTTGCTGATAAATGAAAATAAAGGGAGACTATTATAGATCTATTTCGAGCTATTTTGCTCTCATCAGATAGCCATACCCGTAGTGGGAATTGAACCTGGGCAGTCTGCTTGAAAGTCAGAAGATTAACCTCTAGGCCACAGGTTCTATTCCCAATATATATAGGCAACTATTGGTATGTTGGTCAAATGTGGAATGAATTATTTGTATTCTGGATGGTGTAAGCCTGCAAGTTACACAGGCTTCTGGATGGCTTAGGAACAGGTGCCTCTTTCAGATCATCCATGGAGCTGATTTCGAAGATGCAATCTGAACAGATTCTTGTAAAACTCTCTTGGATGGTAAAAAAAAAATTAAAATTGTTTCTGCCTTTAAAATGGGAATGGGAGCCTGTGTGATGCCTTCATCCTTGGGTGCTTTCAATACTGTAAAATTTGCATAAGATAAGATGGAAAGAGAGACCAGCCAGAATTTATAATAGAGAAGCTATATTATCTAAGCCGATAATCCCACCTATACAGAGGTGGTGGATGGAGAAGGTTGATATGGGTGTGTGTGTGTGGGGGGGTGTTGATGGAAGAAAACAGGAAGTGTGTTAATTGCAAAGACCCGATCGGAATATTAATGACTAAAATCCTGAGAACAACGCGGAGAGTTAGCTGATAGGCAAGGGAGAGCTGGGGAGAAAAGACTTTTTAAATTTCCAGGCATGCTCTGCTTCAGCTGTGTCTGTAGCTGAATCTGAAGATAAAATTGAACATTACTTAAGCCAACGATTCTTGGAGCCTTCTTTTTTTAAAAGATTATAAGAGGATCAACTCTGTTATGGGAGGCAAATAACAAATCGTTGTTGCTTTTGCAGGGTGTGTGTGAATATTCCCTGTTGAAATTATTCTGTCAAATGAAACTGAAAATACACAATTTCCTTCTCTCTCTGTGTGTGTGTGTGTCTGCGTGTGCCTCTGTGTGTGTGTGTCTTCCTCTCCTTAAAAGTGTTTAACCATTCAGATCTTTGTCCGCATTTTAATTCTTTTTCCCACCTGCACAAAAGGTGTTATTGCTTCACAGCCCTGTCTTCCCTGCTAGCAAAAGCTGCCTTCTCTCTTAAATGTGAGCAGGAGAATACCTCGCTGCATTTAAAGGATAATTTATATTCAGCATAGAACTGTCTGCTTAGTACATTGGCTTTCTACATCATAGCTTCTGCAGAAAGGAAGATCAAAGATTTGGACCTGTAGCGGTGTAACGCATTTGTATTCTGTGAGGCCTAAAGGCAACCTTCTCCCCATCCTTCTTCCCTTCCAATAGTCAAGATAATGTTCGTTTCCTTCCTTTCTTTCTAGTATCGACTGGTTTGGGGTGGGTGGTGGTGATTATAATTTAGTTCTGTGGCTTGCATTCAGAGCTGTAAGTTGAATGAATGCAGGGAGTTGCCTGCATTCCTGTACTATCTGTTTTGCGATGAACAAGGAAGCGCCAAGTGGTGGAAACTTAAGGATGTGAAAGACATCTCGTGATAATTTCTTAAAACTTCCATTTGTCCTAGGTTCTAGACAGCTAGTAGGATCTGGATGATTGCTTCTTGCTTGATTCAGCATGATCATTGTTTAAGTAAAGGAATCGTGAAATGTCAGATCTTGCGAGATTGGTAACTTTTCCTTCCTTCCTTCCTTCCTTCCTTCCTTCCTTCCTTCCTTCCTTCCTTCCTTCCTTCCTTCCTTCCTTCCTTCCTTGATATGCTAATGTTTGTAGACTAGTTTCTGATAATGCATCTGGATCTGCTACTGATGTTCAAACTGCATCGAAGTCTATAGTAACAGGAAAGGAAGCCATAAATGTCAGCGTGTGCAGCTCAGATTCAAGTTGTTACAGCATGGAATTTTGAATTTTGGACTGTCTTAAAACTACCACCTTGTTGAGGAAGCCAACTATGGTAAAACAGCTCAGAAATTAATGTGCTCCCTTTATTGGTATGCTATAGAAACCGTTGCGATCTCCAAGAAGAGAACAGGGAGTTCTTCTTACATGGCTCTAGAAGAATTAAACTTTCCTTTGTCCTGGTACTTTCTGGTTTGAGTAACCTTGGGTTGTTTGGTCTCATATTCTGCAGCACCGTTCTAACTTCGAAATCATTTCTCTAGAGCATAGCGGGGCTCATGGCATCCTAGCACTGTCGAAGATCCCTACCGAAGAGTGGTATAAATGACTATATTTGCTAGATTATAGTAGAGACAAACACAAATATACATGCTCCAAGCCCTATACATTGTCCAGTCCGTAGGCTTGTTTTGCCATTCTACACATGGATACCTTGCGTTAAAAATTCTGCAGTAGGGATTTTTAGTGTAGCCGAGTGAGAATTTTTTGAATATGACGCGCTGTTTTGCAGTGGTCCTTTGTTCTCATCATAAGCGTGCCAGGAGTATCCCTCAGTAGATGTTTCTATGTTAATTGCAGCCTTAATAATAATGCCAACTTAATCAAGTAAGGAAGCAACTGTGTTTCCCATGTGTGAGATTACACTTCAGTCACGGGAAAAGGATATAGAGACCCTGGTTTTCAGTTGCAAGAACATTTGTCCTTGATGGACCTCATGTCCTTGAGAAGGAGACGGTTCTTTGTGCGCCAAACTCATTCTTGATTCCCGATTCATTTACATGTCTCACTAAGGTTGAGCCCGCAAAGCTAGGATGGAACCTATCAGGAAGTACGGTAACTCTGGCACTCGAAGCGACAGATTTTCCGCAGTTGCTTTGCTGGAGAAGAAGTCTGGGTGATGATGTCATTAGTATGTATCCTTAAGCATCCAACGCTGCAGCCATTTTGTCGCCTACAATGGCCAGGTGTGCGAGACTGAACTTTAGCCCGGGCGCTTGTCAAAGACTGATGCTCCCAACAGAATGAACTGTCTTAGACACAAGAATGAAATATGGAATAGGAGAAGAAAAAAAAGTAAATTGGAAAGGTGCATTCCATTATCCCGAGAGTCTTGCAAGAGAGAGAGAGAGAGAGAGAGAGAGAGAGAGAGAGAGAGAGAGAGAGAGAGAGAGAGATTTTCATTATTCCAAAGAGTTTGAAAGTCAGTCTCTTTCAATTATTGTCCCCGAGTTTAGAGAAGAGATTTGACAAAAATTGTATAAGTTGCTATTACTCCTTTCTCCTTGTAAAATCCCTGTTAGCAGGTTTCAGACTTCCCTTATTAGCTCTTTCCTCTATGTTACAGAATGAATAAAAATATTATCTGCAGGCTATCGCACAGACACTTTTTTTCCAGTTTAGACTTTTTTTAAAAAATCCCATGCCAAATATGTAGCAAAATAAGCTATAGCACTATGCTGTTTATAAATGCATGTTAAGAACTGGCTATATGAATCTATTATGTTTCAATGGCAAGAACTCAGAAAATGATATAGATAGATAGATAGATAGATAGATAGATAGATAGATAGATAGATAGATAGATAGATAGATAGATAGATAGATAGAAATAGATAGATAGTGGATAGATAAAAAGAAAGGAAAGGAAAGGAAAGAGAAAGAGAAAGGAAGGAAGGAAGGAGGGAGGGTGGGAAGGACAGAGTGAAAGGGAAAAGGAAAGGAAGGAAGGAAGGAAAGGGGAAGGGGAAGGGGAAGGAAGGAAAGAGAGAGAGAAAGAAAGAAAGAAAGAAGAAAGAAACAAAGAAAGAAAGAAAGAAAGAAAGAAAGAAAGAAAGAAAGAAAGAAAGAAAGAAAGAAAGAAAGAAAGGCACCTTGGAATGTATATAGAAACTTACTTCCAGGTTTATATAAATCATTTCCATTAGGTATATACTTTGATGAAAAAGGTTTTCCTTTTTGGAAAAAAAATGGATATCATTCATTAGTGAAGCCCTCAAGGTAAGATAAGGAAAGACTCAAGGTCAACATTTTGGGGAGCTACTCCCCAAAAAAGCTTTTAAAAAGCTACTAGGTTTTTGCATCTTCCTACAATCTGATTGAAATCCATTTGACCTAACTACTTATTCATTTGGTCTATACTATAGATAAACTATAGTTTATCTATCCTAGTAAATTGAAACCAAACTAAGTTAGGGCTTAACATGATGTATGAACCTAACCATCAGGAGAAGCTTAGGCTGCTGGCTCCTTAATGTTATTTTACCAAAAATATGTATTGCCCGAGGCAGGAACACAGCTTGAAATACATAAAGGCTAGATTGTATTGAATTTGTGTGATGATTTCAATCGCGTGTCATCTTTGAAATTCCTGGGATATTTTTGCAGGAAGAAAGCATTCCCCGTTTGGTTTCTGATGTTGTTTTTGGACAGACTATAATTGTGATATTTCTTTAGAGCAAGGGAGAAAAACTTGTAACTCTGAGGTTTGTAGTATTGCAATCCTGACAATGACCACATGTAGGGTGGCAGCTTGGACTTAACATCTAACATTTGGAGGGACACTCATTCTTTCTATCATATCTATCTATCTATCTATCTATCTATCTATCTATCTATCTATCTATCTATCTATCTATCTATCTATCTATCTATCTACCTACCTACCTACCTACCTACCTACCTGTCATCTATCTATCTATCTATCTATCTATCTATCTATCTATCTATCTATCTATCTATCTATCTATCTATCTATCTATCTATCTATCTGCTATCTAGCTATCTGTCATCTACAGCATCTATCTATCTATCTATCTATCTATCTATCTATCTATCTATCTATCTATCTATCTATCTATCTATCTATCTATCTATCTATCTATCTATCCAGCTATCTATCTATCCAGCTATCTATCTACCTACCTTACCTACCTGTCATCTATCTATCTATCTATCTATCTATCTATCTCTATCTATCTATCTATCTATCTATCTATCTATCTATCTATCTATCTATCTATCTATCTATCCATCCAGCTATCTATCTACCTATCTACCTGTCATCTACCTACCTACCTACCTACCTACCTACCTATCTACCTACCTATCTATCTATCTTCCAGCTATCTAGCTATCTGTCATCTACAGTATCTATCTATCTATCTATCTATCTATCTATCTATCTATCTATCTATCTATCTATCTATCTATCTATCTATCTATCTATCTATCTATCTATCTATCTATCTATCTATCTATCTTCCAGCTATCTAGCTATCTGTCATCTACAGTATCTATCTATCTATCTATCTATCTATCTATCTATCTATCTATCTATCTATCTATCTATCTATCTATCTATCTATCTATCTATCTATCTATCTATCTATCTATCTATCTATCTATTCTGTCTAGCTATTCATCTGTATGTTTTCACTACATTCATTATGGAATGCATAGGTATGACTCTATGTCTCAGCATTGCAAAGTGAATTGAAGCCAAAAATTCCCCTAGTCTTTGAAGAAGCTATAGAAAGGAGGAGGAGAGCATTTTTTAATTAAGGTCTTGTTTCCACCGCATTAATTTATTTATAAATCTTTCTCCCCCCCCTTCTTTTTTTAATTGTACAGTAATCTCTGAGGAATTTAGTTACATCCGACGATAAGTAGAAATATGAACAGAAAGTTGAGTGCAGCTCTGGCTTCCATCAGTACAGTGGACTATGAACAAAATGATTGCGATATTGTGAGCGAAGCGCCTGATTTACCTGATGAAATTCAGTCTCGTGATGACTTATTCATTTCTCCCATCAAACTTGCAACAGAAAAGGGGGAGATTGCTTTCGGCCATTGCGCTGAGCCGTAAGGCGGCTTACCTGCTTTGGATTTTTGCAAGGTATTTTAGGAACTCCCTCAATTATTTATTCAGTAGTAAATGGACCTTTTAGGAACCCAGGTTGTGCAATGTACTTTCGGATGAAAGTTCTACTGAAGAAGAATATGTTTAAATTCCTGCTCTGAAAATTGGGTGGTGACTCTCTTTGTCACCGCCTGCCAAATATTGCAGCGTTGCTGCAGATGTAAAGCTAAAGAAGAACAATCTGGGGTTGTTGACTTGAAAAATGGGGGAGAGCCTTGATTAATGGCCAAGCATATGGTTTTTGCATGTAAAAAAAATCCGAGGTTCATCTCCAGGTAGCAGTTGTCTGCAGATCTCTCTCAAACCATACTGTAAATGATACTAAGCAGCAAAATAATAGTCAACTAGATGTAGCACAATCTTAATTTGAGATATAGCAAGGTGAAGATGTAGCGTACCAACACGGATATAATTAATGTAGGAGGCAAATTACCTCTTGGCTTTTAAGGAAGAGTAAAAAAAAAATAATGACTATGTTCATATATCGCACTTAGCCCATGTAGGTTAGTTCAGCTTGTATGTAATATTTTACAGATTTACAGATTAACAGAGTTGGAAGGGACCTTGTAGGTCATCTAGTCCAACCCCCCCATCCAGGCAGGAGACCATTTCTGACAGATGGCAGTCCAGTCTCTCCTTGAAAGCTCCCACAACTTCTGAAAGCAACTTCTGTTCCATTGGTGTGATGTGACATCTATTTTTGTGTGTGAGGCAAGCCTGTTGTATTTTATTCAGTAAACCATTATAAAACACAATAGCAGGATAGGAAAGGACCTTGGAGATCTTCTAGTCCATCCCACTGCACAAGGAGGAGATCCTATACCATTTTGTACAAATGGCTGTCAAATCACTTAAAAACCTTCAGGGTTGGAGCACCCACAATTTCTGGAGTCAAATTGTTCCACTGATTGTTCTAACTGTCCGGAAATTTCTCCTTAGTTCTAGGTTGCTTCTCTCCTTGATGAGTTTCTACCCGTTGCTTCTTGTCCTACCCTCAGGTGCTTTGGAGAATAGCTTGACTCCCTCTTCTTTGTGCCATTCCCTTAGATATTGGAAGACTGTTATCATGTCACCCCTAGTCCTTTTTTTCACTAGACTCCAAACCAGGGGTGAAATTTAGCAGGTTCCGACAGGTTCTGGAGAACCGGTAGCAGAAATTTTGAGTAGTTTGGAGAACCGGCAAATACCACCTCTGACTGGCCCCAGAGTGGGGTGGGAATGGAGATTTTGCAATATCTTTCCCCCAGGAGTGGGGAGGGAATGGGGATTTTGCAGTATCCTTCCCCCTGGAGTAGGGAAGGAATGGAGATTTTGCAGTATCCTTCCCCTGCCATGCCCACCAAGCCATGCCCACAGAACCAGTAGGGAAAAATTTTGAATTTCACCCCTGCTCCAAACAATCAAAATTATATATTACAGAAACAAACTCATCTAGTATGGTGTGAAAATTTGTTTGTGCCGAACATGACCCCATGTTCCAAACGGCCAAGGATAGGAATTCAGCTCAGTATGTGTACATGAGTTGGCTGCATGGGAGAGAGAGAAAGAGAGAGAAGAAATGAAACATATACATAAAAAACATCTCAGTTTCTTCTTTGATAAGCTTTGCCTATGTACCTATTCGGGGTTTCCTTTATCTAAATCAGCCCTTGGCAGTTTGAATTAAACTATCAGTGAAATAGGGCATTGCAATTAAAATCCGAGCTCCGGCTATAGAGCAGCTTGCAATAATCAAACCCATATGGCAGTTTGCTTTCTAATGTCAGCAGTTATGGGACGGTGCAGACCAGTGTGGCAACTGGAGGACGTTTTTAAGCCGCAGCTCTCAGAAAGAAAGAATTTTGCATTTATTGAGGCTAGATGGGGCTCCGTGCATAATTTCTGCTTCGGGCCCAGCCACAAGGCTGTGTGGTGTTCACAGTCGGGAAGCCCAGGGATTGGGCCTGTGACTGAGGTAAAAGGCTGGCGAAAGTTATAAGCATATATGAGATCCCAGGAGTGGTTTCATGGTTTGGCTTTTTGCAGCTAATGAGTCTTATCTCTCAGGCCCCGCCTTTTTAAAAAAACTGAAATAGTATATGAACCAGTGTGTGTCTTTTCAGCTTTCCAAGGAGATCCAAAAATGAAATGTTTGAAGTTGCGATTTTGGGTACTGCAGGGAAAGCAAACTTCTAATGGTAAAACAAGGGATATGATCCATGCCTGGACACTTCAGTGTAGAGTTGTACTTCACGAGTAAAAAGGATAAAGCTCAGACATGATGCTCTTGGGACATCTGATCGTCTGTACCAGGGGTGGCTTCCTCCCGGTTCAGACCAGATCGCCCAAACCGTTAGCGACCCACTGGTGACGTGACAATGGCATCACGGATCCGGTTCGATTGCTGCCGGTCTGTGGGCACCGCCATCTTTTTTTGGGAATTTTTGGTGAATTTTTCCGTGTTTGGGTGGCTTCTCCTCTTCCGCGGCTTGAAGAAGAGCCCTCCCGCCCGCCCCGGGTTAATACTCACCTTTATTTCTTCTCCCGAAGCACAGCTGATCAGCTCCTCAGCTGTGTTTCGGGCTGAATCCTGCTACTGAGCATGCGCGGAAGTGAAATTGCATGGGGGGGGACATACGTGCATGCGAGTGGAACAAGAGCGCACACGTGAAATGTCGTGATGCAAACCAGTGGTGAAGGTAAGTGGAACCCACCCGTGGTCTGTACCATGGCTTTGCACATGGTGTTCCTCTGCACCACTGTTGCCGTTTATCAACATGCTGGTATACAGAATTATATAATAACTAGAGTTGGAAGGAGAATAACAGGGAAGCAGTGGATGGAAGACTCTGTAGCGGTATTTCCCAACCTTGGCAACTTGAAGATGTCTGGACTTCAACTCCCAGAATTCCCCAGCCAGCATTCGCTGGCTGGGGAATTCTGGGAGTTGAAGTCCAGACATCTTCAAGTTGCCAAGGTTGGGAAACACTGCCCTATAGCAATAGCAATAGCACTTAGACTTATATACCGCTTCATAGTGCTTTACAGCCCTCTCTAAGCTGTTTACAGAGCCAGCATATTGCCCCCAACAATCTGGGTCCTCATTTTACCAACCTCAGAAGGATGGAAGGCTGAGTCAACCTTGAGCCGGTGAGATTTGAACAGCTGAACTGCTGAACTGCAGTGCTGCTGTTAACCACTGCGCCACCTCGGCTCTACCATTTGGGGCAAATGATTTTCCAGTCTCTTCTTAAAAACCTTCAGTGAAGGAGAACTCACAATTTCCGGAGACAACTGGTTAATTTTCTCCTTAGTCCTAGGCCTGAATCTCTCTTGGAGAAGATTTGGCGAAGAGAACAATGAATACACAGTATAAAGTTTGCCACCAGAGCCACCAGAGAAAGCCTCCTGACTTGTCTTCGTATTGAGTTTTATGTCACAGAGAGAGAACGTAGATACCAGGATCCACCTTTAAAATACCTCAAAGTGTAGGAGATGGCCAGGCTGAGCCAAGGGTGGAGGGAGTCAAACGCATCATCAGCTTGGAGTCCCTGTGCCACCAAAAAGAGATTTGAGCTCCTGGTTTCTTGCACCTGACATAAAGTATTTAATGGTGTGGTGTTCTTGGAGTAGTATTTACTGATGAAAACACAGGGGGTTCTTTTGTCAGCCCACCCTGGTTTCTTAAGCGTGACATAAAGTATGTAACGGTGTGGTATTCCTGGAGTAGTCTTTACTGATGAAAACAACCCACGGGTTTTTTTTTGTCAGGCAACCCTGGTTCCAATCTTCCTTCCTTTCGTGTTGATGGATATAAGGCTTGTTCTTATTCAACCACTCAAACGGCAATGTCAAGGACATTTATTTATTTATTTTATTTCTTGGTTCTTCTATGCCGCCCTACTCCCGAGGGACTCAGGGCGACATGGGATCAGTTGCAATATCTAATAACATTGTTCAAAAAAAATAACTATATATTAGTATTTTTTGAAATAAGCGCTTGGCCTTATTTTTGGGGAGGTCTTATTATTTTGGGGCGCATGGAGCAAGACAGGGCTCCTCTTGCCACCTTACCTGATTTCCAGCTCTGTCTCCCTAACCCTAACTAGAGAAAATGGTGGGGACCGGCTGCGCATGCATTTAAATATTTCCGGGGAGGGCTTATTTTTGATATATATATATATTTCCCTTGCCTCCAAATGTAGAAAATGAGTCATAATTTAACCACCTCTTTTGTTTGATGTTTTGGTTGCAAAAATATGCCAGGGATTAGGAAGGATAGACGAGAAGATGGGAAATGAAATTGAATTTTCTTTTCATGGATGGAAATCTTATCTTTGGGGTCATGGTTCTGTCTTGAAACTTCTATTTGTAATGCTACAATCTACTTGAAACAGGACGGACTCTTCTATTCATAGAACTTTTATTGGGGGTGGGGTGGGGGCAGAACTCTCGGTATTTGCTCCAATATGTAGATGCATCACTAATAAGCTGGAGATACGGCGCCTGAAAGCAAAATACCGAAGCATTAAATGGAGTAATAGCTTTTACGCTGTCAGTCATTTAAGTGAATATTTATCTGGCAGTTGGTTTTAAATGAAGTTGCTTTATAAGGGCACACAGTGATTTTGCCAATACAATGAAAAATATTTCCCAAAAAGAGATTGGGATTCTTTTCTTCTCTGCCTCCATTTTACTTTGGAGTTGACAGTGGAAGATCTTTGATGAATTTCTCTTCTGAAGTCTTCAATTTGGCTAGTCAAAATGTTTTTTGGGGGAATACTCTACTTTTGGTGATTGGTGTTTCATGAGATTGTGTGAGCGCATGATTAGAGGGTTGGCTCTAAAGTCAAGTCTCTGATCAACACAGTGTACATTGGGTCATTCTCGTAGGACAACTTTCCTCACAGGTTAATTATTGTGTCAGGTTTCACACCAATGGAGCAATTTCACGGGTTGTAGAGATCACTCCCCTCCGGCCACTGTGGGTAACCCTGGGAGACAGCCTTGAGAGAGATGTGTCTGGAATGTGCTTCTGTTTTTGGCTGACGTGCTGCTTCGTCAGTTTGCCATCCCCCTTTGCCTATGGCAACTCGAGAGCAGGCCAGGGATGCTTTGTGAGTTGACATATTGTTTGGATAAAATAACTCCTATTTCTCAGGAAACAAAATGGCAGGAAAATGAACATACCCTACAGGAAGGACGTGTTGCTGCTTCCCCCCCCCCCTCAACTCATTAGTCCAAAGAAGTCAATACCATTTTTTACTTCTGTAGACAGAAAAAGGGAGGAAAGAATTAAGGTAAACCATTCTATGTCTAATCTGTTTCTATTTAATTATAGCAGGTCTGCTTTTTAGTGTCTTATCATTTGTTGGAATGGTGTTCACTTAACTTTGAACTGGTCTCTTGAGGCAATCAAACTTCCAGGATGTCTTCCCGGAATATATCCCTGTATATTTACAAGGGTTATCTTGTTGAAATTAATATGATTTATAGAACTGCCCTACAAGTGATACTAGGTGATTTACAAGATTAAAAACAGACAAACCAAAGAAAACCCTCTAATGCCCCAAAGGTAAACAGTTGAACCACGTTCATCATCAATAGACCTCATCTCCACTTTGACCAAAACCCTGGGGGGGTCTTCAATGCTTTGGGAAAGACTAGGGTTTGGGTCATCCCAAACTTTATGGGAATGCTAAAATGAAACAACTCCCTTGGTTCTGTTCTGGATCCCATGTGATAGAAAAATAAATGTATTCATTGCTTTTTGTGTGTGAATGAATTTTAGGTTCATACCAGGGCATTTGTATCTAATATAGAAGACTCTTTGATTTAAGAATTTCCGGAGGCAGGGGAACTGTTTACTGAAGTCTCTGGAGAACAATTAGGATGGTACTTTATAAGTATCCAACTGGTCACAAGGCACTATCATATGTTTATTCATATTGTTGATCTCTGTGGACATTCTTTGTTTGTTTTGATATTCACACTTTTTGCTAAACCTCTCCATAAACTAGGGAGGCCACTGAATTTTTATTGGGACGCTCTAATCAGTCTCTCTGCTGTTGGAGAACATGAATTCAAGAGTTTGGATCCTGAAACAAAGAGAATGAGTTGGAACTTTGAAGAAGCATCTCTGCTGTTGCCTTAATTTTGTGCTTTACTGCCGGGTGAGGAGCAGCTGCCATTAGAAGCACCAGGATGGTTGCAATTGCATAACTTGTACAAAGGCACCAATTCATAACATAAGTAATTCCACGTGGCCTTCCCAAAGTTGCATGTGTAATTACATTCTTGTTGACCCTTCCAAGGGAATCGTGTGTTGAGGGCTGTTCCTTCTATGAATCCGTCCTCTGATTAATGCTAGGGGTGAAGACTCATGCAGAAGGAAACTGGTCTTTTGGGACCCACAGGTCTTCAGTGCATCTGGGAAATTGTTTTGTCAAGATTGTCTTCTTCCTATTTACTTTTTGGAGAAAGACAGGGGGGAGGGAAACAGGGAGGAAGAGAGAGAGAGAGAGAGAGAGAGAGAGAGAGAGAGAGAGAGAGAGAGAGAGAGAGAGAGAGAGAGAGAGAGAATGAGAATGAGAATGAGAATGAGTGTGTCAGAGAGAGAGAGAGGAGAGAGAGAGAATGAGAATGAGTGTGTGTGAGAGAGAGGAGAGAGGAGAGGGAGAGGGAGAGAGAAGAGAGAGAGAATGAGAATGAGTGTGTCAGAGAGAGAGAGGAGAGAGAGAGAAGAGAGGAGAGAGAGAGAGAGAAGAGAAGAGAAGAGAAGAGAGAGAATGAGAATGAGTGTGTCAGAGAGAGAGAGAGGAGAGAGAGGAGAGAGAGAGAATGAGAATGAGTGTGTGTGAGAGAGAGAAGCGAGGAGAGGAGAGGAGAGGAGAGAGAGAGAGAGAGAGAGAGAGAGAGAGAGAGAGAGAGAGAGAGAGAGAGAGAGAGAGAGAGAGAGAGAGAGAGAGAGAGATCAGCCAAGGTACTTCCCCCCCCCCAATAACTCCTTTCTTTTAAGTAGCCCAAGACCCTAGAATCTCAGGTTGTGGTTTATTTTCCTTGTTTTGCAGAGCGATGGCAACATCCAATCATAAAATAAAGATACAAAGAGCTGATAAATGTAGTCTTGTCTCTACTAAGAACAAAGTACCTGTGCCTAGCTTCTTGGGTTTCTTGGCTATCACCCAATTCCTTTAACCTATTATTTGTATCTGATGGCTGCAGTGCACTTATGGAATGGCATGTTATGTACCGACTTGTTTCGTTAGTAATTTTTTTTCTAAATCAGCAAAGCCATTCAGCAAGTTGCTTGAATATGAAAAAAAAGACAATACACTGTTTATTCAAGTGTGTTCATACGTGCGTAGGATTATGGTAGACGTTCAACACTGTCGCTAGGATGAACCAGAGCCAAAGTGAAATTAAACCTTATTTAAGACATGGTAGCCTTCTTCGCTGCTGATTTATAGCATCCCCCAGCCATCACTGTGCTGATATAAAGCTTGTCTTCCTAATGATCTATGGCCACAGCGATGACTGGGCGATGCTATAAATTGCTAATGTAGAAGTCCTCATAGCTACCGGATCTATCTTTCTTCCCTTACTCAAATTCAAGAGATCTGAAATTCTGGACGGAGTCCTATTGTGTAAGGACTGGGGCAGGCAATTCATTTTCCCCAAAGGGTCCCATGAGAAACTGGGACTGTTGCGGAGGGAGGAACCAATAGGGCTGTGAAGGTGTGTTGGCACGCAGGTATGCAATCGGAAAAAAAGAAGAAGAAGAAGCGGTTGCCTTCAAAACAAAAGCAATGCTTGATGTACAATTATTTACATTTGATTTCTAATTTCCAGTTGACCTTACGTGGGCCGGAGAGGGGCAGACGAAGGCCGGATGTAGCTTGGGGACTATAAAATGCCCAGATGGTGGTGTAGGAGGAAGTTGTTATGAATCTTTAACCGATTATCCAGCGCTATTCTGGTCAAATGTACAGCCGGGGGTTGCTTTTTTTTTTTAGTGTTACAATAAGATATGTGTGTTTCTAAGGGCAAGGAAGTGGGGATGTGAGAGCCAAAGCAATGATGATGAAAAAAAAATGGTGAAAATAGAGAGAACTTTGTTTTTAGTTAATATATTTTAGCCCTCCCCATTAACATCACAATTAGCTAAATCTTTTGGCTGCAGGTGGCTGGCTCATACACAACTGCTGCTGCTCACCTCCAGCTTTTGAGTTAAGGCAGGGAAACATCAAAATAAACACACCAACCTGTGAACTCTTTCCCATCTGTGCAAGTATCTAATTTGTGCTTCCAGTGAGCTGAAAAAGGCATCAGCGTTAACTTGCTTATTTTTCCCCCTTTCCTTTCCTTCTTTTTAATTTTGCTGTCTGGCTGTCTGGCTGTCTGGCTGTCTTCTTTCCTGAGATTGCCTTTGAATTGGGCTAGTAATCTCTCTAGATTCTGAACTGGAGTTGCCCAATGATGTGAGTTAATGAGAAGGCGGGTGGCATTCTGGTTTGAGGATAACAGCCACTTTATTTTTGGGGGTGTGTGTGAAAAGTAGAAGAACTCAAACAACACCTTACAGATGGGTGTTTGAGTGAGTGGCTGCCCCGTCGATGATGGTCTTCAAAATGCACAGGATTGTGTTTCAAAGATGAAACATTTTGCAAGGTTAATAACCCAAGATCCCTCAGGATGGCGATGGATCTTGCCATCTTAACCACAGTTAAATGCCCGGAGGAGTACCAGCGTCTGCGGGAATGTTGCTGATTCATCTATGTTCCGTACTTAATCTGATACAAATCCTCAGAGTGCCTAGGTTGAAGCACTAGGATGTTGTACAATTGGGATTGTTAGAAGAAATATCCATCTGGTTTCAGTTCCAAGATGGGAGAAAGACACCGGAAACATGGAGGCTGATTGGAAAGATGGTTTATTGATGGACAGGACCACATGGGTTTGAGGTCCTGATGCAGCTGAGCACATGGAGTGGAGAGTGAGGGTTATTTATACCCTCTCTTGGGCCTTGCCCTTGAGCTTCCTATTCCTGTGCAATAAATGCATTCTATTGGCTGTAGTCAGATTCCCATATGGGGCCCTGTGGGGTCATGTTTGTCTGAATCAAGTTTGGTTGAAGCCTGGATGGTGATGCAATGTCCTCAGGTGATTTTGCAATGTGGTGAGCTCTGCTGCTAGATAATCCTGTTATGTCCTGGAGGGTCATGCCTTAATCCCATCACCCTGGAGCTGGCCCAATCCTTCTCAATGGGCACCAAATATCTGCCGGGGGCAGGGAGCTGAAGCTCTGAGTTTCTGTCTCCCTTAAGATTTCCATTTCTCTATTAGGTGAAATATAATATTCTGCCTTTTTAATATTTCCTAAAATATTTCATTCTTCTATGAGAGGGTGGGAGCTAACACTTTCTACAGGATGTTTAAAAGGCTGCAAAAGGTGACCACGTGACCATGGGATACTGCAGCCGTCATAAATATGAGTCAGTTGCCAAGCGCCTGAATTTTGACCACTTGATCATGGGGATTCTGCAGCCGTCATGTGAAAAGCAGTCATTAAGTCACTTTTTTCAGTGCCGTTGTAACTTCGAACGGTCACTAAAGAAAACTGTTGTAAGTCGAGGGCTACCTGCACTGTTTCCAGGTGCATGGCTTGCATGGATCGTAAGGTTCCAAAGTTGCAACTCTTTGTCAGGGTTCCAAGCCATAGATCCATAGCAAGCAAAACTCGGAGGCAGGTAGATTCCTCAAAGAGTAGCTTTATTGGAAATATCATATTGGCACATATCTGGTGAAAACCGACTCTGAAGGTTCCCGCGGTTTTCACCTAATTAAAAGTAAAAGTTTTTCCCTCAATCCCAAAGAATCAGTCACATGGCTCAGTCAAGGCAGGTGAGGTCTGGTGACATCACTCCTGGTCTGGTGACATCACTGGTCTGGTGACATCGCTCTGGTCTGGTGACATCACGCCTCCTTCCTCCGGCCAGGTGTGAAAACAAACGTCCTTGGTTCCCAAGAGGAAGTATTTTATTTTGACTACACAACCCCAGCTATCTCTAATCCCTTCCCCTCCCTATCCCTCAGCTCCAGTGTGGCAACACTGAAGCTCCAAGATGGCTTCGGCCAGGCCAGCTTCAAGGCTGACGCTCTTGGGATTGCCCGTCATGGTTATAGAGCCTTCGCTGCCGTGAGCGCCATTGTATCTGTGTTAATCTTCTCTTTCACCACTTTGTGTGACAAATGCTTCCAAGCCATGGCACAGTAGAAAGAGCCATGAATCGGAATGCTTGAGGAATTAGTCCATTGTGGCTTGTGACACAAAGTAATCTGATCCCTTATCTCCCTGATTAATGTGCAGCTCAGCAGGCAGCTGCCCTTTGGATTTCATGCTTCTCCAGATTTTGCAGCGTGCAACTCTTGGCTCGGGCATGTGGGATTTTTATTACACGAAAGAGCCTATGGTGCCCAGGTTGTAAAGGAAATGCATTTTTAAATGCAGTCAGTAGGTATTATGAATGTTTGTTCCTTCTTAAAAAAAGAAATGGATTCCAGTGAAAACGGGATGAAACGCCTCAAAGTACCAACTGAACATGACATAACATTAATACAATTTATAATTAGAATAATTGTAATTTTTAATTAATAAATTATTATTAATTAATAATAATTAATACAATTAATACATGAAAGACATTAATACAATCGAGAGAGTCCAGAAATACTTCACAAGAAGAGTCCTCCACTCCTCTGCTCGCAATAAAATACCTTATTCCACCAGACTTGAAATATTGGGATTAGACAATTTACAACTACGTCGCCTCCGATCTGATCTAAATGTAGTTCATAAAATCATATACCAAAATGTCCTTCCTGTTAATGACTACTTCAGCTTCAACCGCAACAATACCCGAGCACGTAATAGATTCAAACTTAATGTAAACCACTCCAAACCCGATTGCAGAAAATACGACTTCAGCAACAGAGTGATCCATGCCTGGAATGCACTACGCGACTCTGTGGTTTCTTCCCCAAACCCCAAAAACTTTAACCTTAGACTGTCTACAGTCGACCTCTCCTCGTTTCTAAGTGGTCTGTAAGGGGTGTGCATAAGCACACCACTGTGCCTACAGTGTCCTATTGTCCTCTTTTATCAGTACTTTTTACTTATGTTTATACAAACAACTACTATACTGTACATGCTTGACAAATAAAATAAATAAAAAATAAAAAATAAAAAAACACTGCAAATTAACTGCAAATAAAAAAGATCACTCTCTTTTTAGCCTACATATTTAGTCTGTCTGTCTGTCTGTCTGTCTGTCTGTCTGTCTGCCTATCTATCTATCTATCTATCTATCTATCTATCTATCTATCTATCTATCTATCTATCTATCTATCTATCTATCTATCTATCATCTATCTATCATCTAATAGATAGATGATAGATAGATAAATAGATAGATAGATAGATAGGTAGGTAGGTAGGTAGGTAGATAGGTAGATATAGATATACACACATACACACACACACACACACACACACACACTCATAATGATCTATCACTATTTTGTATGTACACTGAGAGCTTATGCACCAGAGACAAATTCCTTGTGTGTCTAATCACACTTGGCCAATGAAGAATTCTAATTCTAATTCATATCACATTCCAGAAAATGAGATGCATATGCATTCCTTAGCTCAGGAGATTGATTCTTGATCTGTATGCCAAGTTTCTTTTTGGTTACAGGTAATATTTTTTTTGTCATAAAACAGTTTAAAAGCAGACAAACAGATTAAAAAAAACAGATTAACACAGTCGGAAGGTACCTTATAGGTCATCTAGTCCAACCCCCTGCCGAAGCAGGAGACCCTGCACCATTTCTGACAAATGGCAGAACGAGTTCTGAAACCAGCATAAATAGAGCTAACTTGGTGAAAACTTTTGATTTAATTTTTCTAAGGATCCGTTCCTTAAGGGCCGATCCTCAAAAAGGGTTAAGGAAAATTTTTGCTTCCTAGGAGTATGCCTGGTAAAATGTGTTTGTCTCACTATGTGCAGATTTGCCAATTTACTACTTGCGAATTAAATGGTGGGGATTTCAGCAACCCCTTTACACTCTCAACTCTGAAAAGATTTAAAGAGGCGGCGGGGGGGGGGGGGGCTGACATTGAAATGACATCCGGGCCACACAGGTAGTCCTCGACTTACGACCACAATTGAGCCCACAATTTCTGTTGCTAAGCGAGACATTGGTGTTAAGTGAGTTTTGCCCCATTTTACGACCTGTTCTTGCCACAGTGGTTAAGTGAATCACTGCAGTAGGTGAGCTACTAATACGGTTTGTAAAGTGAAATCTGGCTTCCCCATTGAATTTGCTTGTCAGAACGTTTCAAAACGGCCCCGGGACACAGCAATGGTCGTAAGTATGAATCAGTTGCCAAGCATCTGAATTTCGATCACATGATCATGGGGACGCTGCAAAGGTTGTAATTGTGAAAAACGGCCATAAGTCACATGTTTCAGCTGCCGTTGTAACTTTGAGCAGTCACTAAATGAACGGCCGTAAAATCGAGGACTACCTGTATAAGTTTTCCATCAACGGAGCATATTCTCTGTATACATAAATACCAGTTATAGCAACTTATTTGGCAAGGCAACACTTTATATTTGACTTCATTTGTGACTCTGCTGACATACTTGAGCTGATCCCAAGCTTGAATCAAGCTGGAGAATTTTTTTTAAACTTTATTTATTTATTTGTATTATTATTTTGATCAATGGCTCAAGGTGGGCAAACCTATCCAACCCATTTTTCTCTTCCCGTTTTCCCCACAAACAACAACCTTGCGAGGTAGGTTGGGCTGATATGGAACCACCTGTTCCCAAAACATCAACCAACAGCACTGGAATAAATGTGTCTAAATTCTCTTCCAAACTTAAAAAGGCTGCAATAAAAATATACGGAGGTACCTGGATCCTCGTCCGCTTCAAAAACTCGTTGAATTTGGTACTTGAGCCATTTTGTTGTGGAAATGTTGTGTTCTTTTGGTAGCCAATGCAAAAGGGGGACAGTTGTGGAGGACGGGCAGGAAGTCAGCCATGCTGGGAAGGTCACTGTAGCGACTACAGAGAATAAACAGGAAGTGGGGGACTGCTTCAAAAGGGCAGACAGGAAGTCAGCCATGTTGGGAAGGTCATAGACATAGAAAAAAAGGGATAGACAGGAACTAAGGGTCCAATTGCTTGTTTGGTACTCATCATTTTTAGTACTTGTCACACCTCCCAGAATCACTTAATGATGAGTGCCAAGGGACTGTAGGTAGTCAGATAACAGATAAACAGAGTTGGAAGGGACCTTGCAGGTCATCTAGTCCAACCCCCTGCTCCAGCAGGAGACCCTACGTCTGCCTCTACCTAGGATCGAACTCACAACCTCCTGATTGTGAGGCAAGAGCTCCACCTCTAGACCACAACGGCTGGACTTAGTCCTCGACTTACGACCGCAGTTGAGCCCAAAATTGATGTTGCTAAGCGAGACATTTAAGTGAATTTTGCCCCATTGTATAACCTTTCTTCCCAGAGATGTTGTTAAATGAATCACAGCGGTTGTTCAGTTAATAACACGGTTGTTAAGTGAATCTGGCTTCCCCGTTGTGAGAGGGAAACCCAAGGGGAATCACATGACCCCAGGACATTGCAACCGTCATAAAATGAAGCAGTTCCCAAGTGTCCGAATTTTGATCACGTGACCATAGGGATGTAGCCGTAAATGTGAAAAATGGTCATAAGTCCCTTCCTTCAGTGCCGTTGTAACTTTGAACGGTCGCTAAATGAACTGTTATAAGTCGAGGATTGCCAGTATATGCAGAAGTCCATCATCACCAGCAATGAACGGCCAGTTTCAATTGAATTGAATTCTGTATGGTTTGCTAAAATTATTGAATAAGTCATAACGACCTTGATTCTTACAAACTGATATTAAGGGTTTGGATAATTTATAACCCAACAATCAACATGATTAAATCAAATGTTTGATAGATGGGGAAACCCTGAATGTATTCTATCGTTTTGACAATTTTAAATGGATTTATCCAAATACGTTAACTTTTCCTACAGTTCTGAAGTGGGTTTCTGGCTATCTTTGGAACTTTCCCCGCCTCTGTTTTCTTTTCTTTCCTTCTACCCAGGTTTTGAACTTTTCAGCCATTCACAAACTTTGTGCTTTGTCTGGTGCAGATGACATTAAGGTGGCTGCCTTCTGCAGCTTGACCTGGGGAGTTGGTCCCATCGATTTTATTGATTTTAATTCTGAGCAGTCATGCAAAAAAAAAACACGCCACAACAAGCTCAGAAAAAAGCCTTAACAATGTTGTCTTTGCTTGCTTTCTTTGGCCAGTTCCCCTTCATCTTTAGCCCCGATTTTTGTTAGAAAACAGCCGACCGAATTTCTGATATTTTTCATATGACTGCAGGAATTAAGATAAAAAGTTGAATGCTCAGTCTGTTGCTGCTTGACACATAGTGATAATAATGAACAGCGACTGAAATCATGTTCTCCTTCTGGAGATCAGATGCTGGAACAGACAATATGTTTGTATAATCCTCAGGGGCATATTTTTTTTCCTCCCCCTTATCCTTTCAATTACAGTTTCGCATTAAAAGATCCATTTGCCAGAAACTCCTATTTGGATATGCCCTTGGTTTCACCTCCCTGTGCGTAATTCATCTTGGAATGCGCAGGGTTTCCAGAATTTATTGTATTACCAACTTTTTGAAGGAAATAATTGAAAAAAAAGAAGGTTTTAGACTTAGTGATTTTTTTTTGAGAACAGGCTGGCAGGTGGTGCCATATGACTTTTGGGGGATTAACGAAGTTCTGAAAATGCTGTCATTTCAGGGTATTGGATCCCTGTCAGGATTTGAGTCACTGTCAAGCAAAAGGAGCTGACATTTTTTTTCCCCCTGAACAAATTGTGGCAGGCATTAGTAGGATGGCAGTATCAGACAGAAACAGCTGAGTACATTTGATCAGCTCTGGAATCTTAAGTCATTGAAGGAAAGGAGTAGGGAACAAGAAAAAAAAATTGGAGCTGGAAGAACAAGTTTTCCCTCTCTGTCTAATTTTGTGCCAGTGTTTGGTGCTGTACAGTAGTGGCCCCCAACCTTGGGGGCACCAGGGACCGATTCCATGGGGAGACATTTTTCCGTCGACCGGACGGAGTGTGGTTTTGTGTGCAGCCTGCATCCCATGGAGGGGGCTTCGCTTGTTTGTGTGGCACAGTTTCTGGCATGCTGTGGCCACATGCCAGTAAATGGACCAGGGGTTGGGGGACCCCCGCTGTAGAGGTATTCATTTACTGAAAGAGTGCAGAGAAGAGCAACAAAGATGATTAGGGGACTGGAGGCTAAAACATATAAAGAACGGTTGCTGGAATTGGGTATGTCTAGGCTGATGAAAAGAAGGACTAGGGGTGATATGATAGCAGCAGTGGTGGGATTCAAATTTTTTTACTGCCGGTTCTGTGGGCGTGGCTTGGTGGGCATGGCAGGGGAAGGATACTGTAAAATCTCCATTCCCACCCGACTCCAGGGGAAGGTTACTGCAAAATGCCATTTCCTCCTGATCAGCTGGGACTCAGGAGGCAGAAAATAGATGGGGGCGGGGACAGGCAGAGGTGGAATATACCGGTTCTCTGAACTACTCAAAATTTCTGCTACCGGTTCTACAGAACTGGTCAGAACCTGCTGAAACCCACCTCTGGATAACAGTCTTCCAATATCTCAGGGGTTGCCACAAAGAAGAGGGAGTCAAGCTATTCTCCAAAGCACCTGAGGGTAGGACAAGAAGCAATGGGTGGAAACTAATCAAGGAGAGAAGCAACTTAGAACTTAGGAGAAATTTCCTGACAGTTAGAACAATTAATCCGTGGAACAGCTTGCCTCCAGAAGTTGTGAATGCTCCAACACTGGGAGTTTTTAAGAAGATGTTGGATAACTATTTGTCTGAAGTGGTGTAGGGTTTCCTGCCTAAGCAGGGGGTTGGATTAGAAGACCTCCAAGGTCCCTTCCAACTCTGCTATTCTATTCTATTCTATTCTATTCTATTCTATTCTATTCTATTCTATTCTATTCTATTCTATTCTATTCTATTCTGTTTAGCGATCGTTTGAAGTTACAATGGCACTGAAAAAAGGGATGTATGACCATTTTTCACACTTACGACCGTGGTAGCATCCTTGTGATCATGTGATCAAAATTTGGACGCTTGTCAACTGACTCATATTTATGACGGTTGTAATATCCCAGGGTCATGCGTTCACCTTTTGCCACCTTCTGACAAGCAGAGTCAATGGGGAAGCCAGATTCACCTAACAGCTATGTCACTAACTTAACAACTTCAGTGATTCACTTGACACCTGTGGCAAGAAAGGTTGTAAAAGGTCACTTAACAAATTGCTCACTTAGAAACAGAAATTTTGGGCAAGACAGTCACAGTGTGCAGGGGTGATGTGATTTCCCTTTTGTGCCAGCTGCTGACTAACTTAACAACTGCCGTGATTCACTTCACAACTGCGGCAAGAAAGGTTGTAAAATAGGACAAAATTCACTTAACAGCTGTCTCGCTTAGTAACAAAAGTTTTGTGCTCCATTGTGGTCGTACGCTGAGGGCTACCTGTATCATATTTTGGTTTGAAAGAGAACAACAACAAAAAAATGGGCACCAAAACAAGAATACAAAATATAGAATAGAATAGAATTCTTTATTGGCCAAGTGTGATTGGACACACAAGGAATTTGTCTTTGGTGCATATGCTCTCAGTGTACATAAAAGAAAAGATACATTTGTCAAGAATCATGAGGTACAACACTTAATGATTGTCATAGGGTACAAATAAGCAATCAGGAAAGAATCAATATTGATATAAATCGTAAGGATACAAGTTGCAGTCATACAGTCATAAGTGGGAGGAGATGGGTGATAGGAACGATGAGAAGACTAATAGTAGTAGTAATGCAGCCTTAGTGAATAGTTTCACATTGAAAAGACGATGGAACAACATCTTAGCTATATTGAGGTCTGATGAAAGAATTTTAGATGGGTTCGAACTCCTAAAATATACATCTTAGGTCCCTCAGGAGCTTTCACGCTGATAGGATGTGGCGTCAGGTTCCTGAGGTGGATGGAGTAGAATTCTTTCACGCAAGCCATCTTTCTGCTTGCTCTTGTGGTTATTTTGAGGCGTGTGTTTGTGAGTGGGTGGACGTGAGCCACCGAGATGCATCTTCTCTCTGGTGTGGTTGTGCTGTGGAAGAATCTGCCACGATGCTTCAACGTGGGGACTGAAGAAGGATGGCCCAGGTTCTAAATATAAACGGAGAAAAGGAATCAAATCATTTAGCATGTTGCTTCTAGGCAGGCAGACTGAGGAAGAGCCGAGGTGGCGCAGTGGTTAGAGTGCAGCACTGCAGGCTACTTCAGCTGACTGCTAGCTGCAGTTCAGCTGTTCAAATCTCACCAGGCTCAAGGTTGACTCAGCCTTCCATCTTTCCGAGGTCGGTAAAATGAGGACCCAGATTGTTGGGAGCAATATGCTGAACTCTGTAAACCGCTTAGAGAGGGCTGTAAAGCGGTATATAAGTCTCTATGGAGCCGAGGTGGCGCAGTGGTTAGAGGTAGTACTGCAGGCCACTTTAGCTGACTGTGAGCCACAGGTCAGCGGTTCAAATCTCACCGGCTCAAGGTTGACTCAGCCTTCCATCCTCCCGAGGTAGGTAAAATGAGGACCCAGATTGTTGGGGGCAATGTAAAAAATATACATTGCTTATTGGTGTAAACCACTTAGACAGTGCTTGCACTGTGAGGTGGTATATAAATCTCACAAAATAAATAAATAAATAAATAAGTGCTATTGCTATTGCTAAGGAAAATAAACTGAACTTTGCCTGGAAGGGGGAAACTTGTTGAAACTACCCTACTCTATTAGGCCAAGGTGCCCAGATGCTTTTAACTCTTAAAACCCATACAGGTAGTCCTCGACCTACGGCCACAACTAAGCCCAAAATTTCCATGGCTAAGTGAGACGTTTGTTGAGGAGTTTTTGCTCCCATTTTACGAGCTTTCTTGCTGCCGTTGTTAAGTGAATCCCTGCACTTGATCGGGAAGTAGCCCGGTTGTTAAGTGAGTCTAGCTTCCCCACTGACTTTGCTTCTCAGAAGGGGATCGCGTGACCTTGGGACACAGCAACGGTCGTAAGTATGAACCAGTGGCCACGCATCCGAATTTTGATCGTATGGTCATGCAAAGGTCGTAACTGTGAAAAACGGTCGTCAGTCACATTTTTAGTGGCTTTCAGTAACTTTGAACGGTCACTAAACGAACTGTTGTAAGTCGAGGACTACCTGTTCTATTTCTCCCTCCCCAGTTCACACCTCATTTATTTATTTATTTGGTGAGATTTATATACCGCCTCACAGTGCAAGCACTCTCTAAGCGGTTTACACCAGTAAACAATGCATATTTATATTGCCCCCAACAATCTGGGTCCTCATTTTACCTACCTCGGAAGGATGGAAGGCTGAGTCAACCTTGAGCCGGTGAGATTTGAACCTCTGACCTGCGGATCAGTGTCAGCTAAAGTGGCCTGCAGTACTGCCTCTAACCGCTGCGCCACCTCAGCTCATCTAGTCCTCGGTTAGTGACCAAGGGACTGCTGAATCTTCCCCAACCAGGTATTCTCTGGCTGTTAGACTTCAACATCCAAATTGGCTACAGTAGCTGTAATTACAGATAATTCAATTCGTGACCGTTCAAAGTTACTGAAAAAAGTGACTTGTGATCGTTTTTCACAGTTATGACCATTGCGGCCTGAACAAAATTCAGACGCTTGGCAACTGACTCACATTTATGACGGCTGACCTTTTCTGATCTTCTGACAAACAAAATCAAATTCAAAATCAATTCCCTTAACAACCGGGCTACTAACTGAACAAGTGCAGTGATCCACTTAACAACTATAGCAAGAAAGGTTGTAAAATGTCTCTCTTAATGCCAGAAATTTTGGTCTGAGTTGTGGCAGTACGTCAAGGATTACCTGTATTAGCTGAGAGAAGGGTTGGGGGAAATCAGTTTAAAGATTGGTTCTCAGTAGTTCTCCTATAGCGAAAGAGAGTAGATAAAATATTCCCTCTGGGTTTGTTCTTGCAAATTTATTATTAGTTGTGCATCCTAGACAGCAAATTCATACCAAGTTTCTCAAAAGAGACAGCCACAGTACGGTGATCATTAATTTAATTGACATCACCGAGATGAAAGGTTCCTTCCGTGATTAACTGCCCAGCTGATCTGTCCTTTGTTTAGTTTAGTTTAAACACAAACATTTATAGAAGCTGCAGGTGGCAAGACGCACTCCTGGGTCCCTAGCTATGTGCAATGTGTTAATGTTACGTGCAAATTGGCTGGTGTGGGCAAAGTTGGCTTGCAAATTTTAACAGCTGACTTAATTAAGCCTCGTGCATTGGAAGATGAGGTCAGATTTCTCTTCTGACACATTCCTGCACTGATTATCTGTGGCAAGATGGGCCCTTCTGCAGACACATGGGTTTGCGTGTAGTTTTTTTGGTTTTGAATCGCCAATTTACAGGCAGTTTTCGTCTGCCAGAGTTCTCCCATTTGGAGGGCTACATGTGCGCCCTTGTCAAAAAGATACGGTCTTACAGAGGGTAGGTTGTAGATGACGGTGCCCCTATTTAACATGAGTTAAGGTGGTGCCCCATGGAAGGTTCCTCTTTCCCGCTTATAGTGGTCCAGGTGCCTCCCTGTTGATTGATGAGTGCATTATAGAAAGGGAAGGAAATAATTTGTCTCCGGATTTTAGCAAGGTGTTTGACATGGCATTTCCCTGAAATATTGGCAAGATGGCAAGGGTATATTTTACATCTCTTAATGCAAAATTGATGCGGAAAATGGTGCGCTGCGTAGTCTTGCAAAATTGAAAAAATGTTCCTCCTTGGTATTAGAAGAAGGTTTATAATGTGGATGCGTCATTCTCTGAAACTCATTTGTAAGGACAACGAGCTGGATCTGCCTTCGGAAATGGATTTCAAGAGTCACGCAATATATTCCTCTTCTCCATTTTTGGGAGGGTTGAGAGTAGACGTTCGGTTTGTGGTTGTTGTTGTTGTTGTTGTTGTTGTTGGGTGTGTGATTCTTGCATATTCTTTCTGTGTTTACAGGTGACAATTTCCAAAGCTTTTGTGGAAATTTAGTGGTCGGGGAAAGGTTTTGTCAACTTCAAACTCACTTCGTGGCCTCAAGTACCGTGTTTCCCCGAAAATAAGACAGGGGCTTATATTTTTTTGACCCCCCAAAAATGCCCCTGGCCTTATTTTCGGGGATGGCTTATTATTTTTGGGGTGCAGGCAGGCCGCGACGCACCACTTACTGAAGTTCGGCAGCTCCGTGGTCTCTCGGCTAATCTGTTTAGGGGGAAAAAAATCTTGCATAGTGCAGAAACTCTTCTCGCGAGAATTAGCAAGTTCTCGAAGCGAGAAGAGTTTCTGCACTATGCAAGATTTTTTTCCCTAGCCGATGGAAACCCCAGAGCTGTCAAACTCCAGTAAGTGGTGAGTTTTGCGGTTGGGCGGAGTTTGGAGCTTTGGGGCGAAGGATGGGGCGGGGCGGGGCGGTGAGCGAGCAACCGATGTAGCGGCGGAAGGCAGAGCAGAAGGGGCAGCAGGCTTACCTTAGGGAAAGCGGGCGGCGGGTGGAAGGCAAAGCCAGGGCAGGCAATGCTGAGTCCGGCTTAGCCGGGCAGAGACGCGGGGCTCTGCACCTTGGTCCTCCCCTGCATCACCAAGAGGCCGGATCCCCAAGATCCCAGCAGGGACGAGCTCCCCAAATCCTCTGGCTGCATAAAGAGGCACCGCACGGCCCCGCAAGAGCCCCCCGGAGGGTCTGCAGAGAAGCGACCCCCGCCGGTGGGGATCAGATGGCCCGCTTGGCTGGGATCTGCCGCCGCCTCCCTCGCTCACCCACCTGCCCGCCCGTTCGGATCTGCCTTCCGCCGCCTCCCTCGCTTGCTCACCCGCCTCCCTCGCTCACCCGCTGCCTCCTTCGCTCACCCACCTGCCCGCCCGTTCGGATCTGCCTTCCGCCGCCTCCCTCGCTTGCTCACCCGCCTCCCTCGCTCACCCGCTGCCTCCTTCGCTCACCCACCTGCCCGCCCGTTCGGATCTGCCTTCCGCCGCCTCCCTCGCTTGCTCACCCGCCTCCCTCGCTCACCCGCTGCCTCCTTCGCTCACCCACCTGCCCGCCCGTTCGGATCTGCCTTCCGCCGCCTCCCTTGCTTGCTCACCCGCCTCCCTCGCTCACCCGCTGCCTCCTTCGCTCACCCACCTGCCCGCCCGTTCGGATCTGCCTTCCGCCGCCTCCCTCGCTTGCTCACCTGCCTCCCTCGCTCACCCGCCGCCTCCTTCGCTCACCTGCCTTCTGCCGCCGCCTCCCTTGCTTGGATTAGCCGAGCCTTTTGGCACACGCCCGGAGTTTGGCAGCCCCGTGATCTCTGCTATTCTGTTTAGGAAAAAAAACTTGCATAGTGCAGAAACTCTTCTTGCTGCGAGAAGTTGTTAATTGCTCGCCTCGCGAGAAGAGTTTCTGTAGTATACAAGGCTTTTTTCCTAAACAGAATAGCCGAGACACCGCGGAGCTGTCAAACTCCAGTAAGTGGCGTGTCTTGTGGTGGGGCGGAGTTTGGGGGTTTCGGGTGGGGGTGGGGCGGCCTGTGCCGGTGAGCAAGCGAGGCAGCGGCGGAAGGCAGATCCGAACGGGCGGGCAGGTGGGTGAGCGAGGGAGGCGGCGGGTGAGCGAGGGAGGCGGGTGAGCAAGCGAGGCAGCGGCGGAAGGCAGATCCGAACGGGCGGGCAGGTGGGTGAGCGAGGGAGGCGGCGGCAGAAGGCAGGTGAGCGAGGGAGGCGGCTCAAGCCCTGCACTTGTGGGCTCACTGTACCCGACCGGCCTCGGAGACAGGAGACAGCCCCTCTGCCAAGAGAGAGGGGGCGTGTTTAGAAAAGACAAGCGTGTGCACGGCTGCTTCTGCTGCTGAGCCCGGTTGGAAGTTTGGCTTCTAGCCGGGCTCAGGCGAGGAACCGGTGGCTGTTTGCAGGGGATTCCAATGCCACTCTTTTGGCCGGGAGAGAGAGAGAGTGTGCCACCGCAAAAAGAGCGGCTCCCGGCATGCCCCCCCTTTCCCCCGGAAGTAGTTGGGGGGGGGGGCTTATTATCGGGGCGGGCCTTACTTCAAAGCATGTCCCGAAAAGCCCTGTGGGGCTTAGTTTCGGGACAGGTCTTATTTTCGGGGAAACACGGTACCTATCTGTTTGGTCCTTGCCTTGCCTCTTATTGCAGCATAGATAGCAATTTGCAAGACTTGTTGATTGTTTGCAAGAGTTATTAAGAAGAAGGTTGATAAGGTCTTGGCCAAAATTTCTGTCGCTAAGTGAGCAATTTGTTAAGTGACCTTTTACAAACTTTCTGGCCACAGTTGTTAAGTGAATGGCGGAAGTTGTTACGTTAGTGACACACAGTTGTTAAGTGAATCTGGCTTCCCCACTGACTTAATCATGTTCAAAGCTTTCAGATGTTCCTCTAGTTATGGAAGTATTTTGACGCATGCATGTTAATTCTCAGTTAATTCTTATAAACGCAGCTGAAGAGGCCACCGGTCTTGCGCCAATATCAACACCACATGAAGGTGCATGAAGCCTTCAAGCCACATTCTATTTGCAACCAGACACCCAAATATGTCCTGTTTTGCATTTCTTGCTTGTCAGAAGGGTGCAAAAGGGGATCACATGACCCTAGGACATGGCAACTGTCATAATTATGGGAACTTGATGTGTAAATACAATTTCCTCTTACACTGGCCTGGAATGGCCATTTTCTGTGGGTTATGTTTTCCTGTACACTAGTCTACTTTTTAATGTCAAGGTTCCAAGTAACACCCCTAACGCAAGAGGACTCCAAGGCTAGAAGTCCCTCAAAGTTCCATTTTATTAGAGATGTCATATTGGCAAATCTGGGAAAACCTGAATCTGAAAGCTTCCAGGTTTTCCCCACTCAAAAGAAAGCCGAAGACGGTTCCCCTGCACCAGTGGTGAAATCCAATTTTTTTTACTACCGGTTCTGTGGGCGTGGCTTGGGCGTGGTGTGGCTTGATAGGCGTGGCTTGGTGGGCGTGGCAGGGGAAGGATACTGCAAAATCCCCATTCCCTCCCCACTCCTGGGGGAAAGATACTGCAAAATCTACATTCCCACCCCACTCTGGGGCCAGCCAGAGGTGGTATTTGCCGGTTTTCTGAACTACTCAAAATTTCTGCTATAAGTTCTCCAAATTACTCAAAATTTCCAGTACTGGTTCTCCAGAACCTGTCAGAACCTGCTGGATTTCACCCCTGCCCTGAACCCACATGTCCATCACATGGTCCAATCAATGCACCGTCCCAAATGGAAATGCCCTCCCAGTCACGCCATTCCAGATGCAGGCCAAATGTCCTTGGCTCTCAGAGAAAGGAATGTTATTATTATGGCTAGATTGGTGCAAAATGCAGCTGCGCGAGCTGTGGTGGGTGTACTCAGATGCACCCACGTAACACCGATCCTCCGCCAGTTGCATTGGCTGCCCATTAGTCTCCGGATCCAATTTAAGGTGTTGGTTGTTACCTTTAAAGCCCTACATGGCTCAGGGCCAGGTTACCTTCAGGACCGCATCCTGCTGCATACCTCCCTACGACCGGTTAGGTCCCACAGAGTTGGCCTCCTCCAGGTCCCATCGACCAAGCAATGCCGGTTGGCAGGGCCGAGGGGGAGAGCCTTCTCTGTGGGAGCCCCCTCCCTTTGGAACCAACTCCCTCCGGAGATCAGGACTATCCCCACCCTGCTGGCCTTCCGTAAAGCAATAAAAATTTGGCTCTTCCGGCAGGCGGGGTATGAGTGAAAGTTCTTTTTAAAATATTGATAGCATTTTAACATGTTTTTTTTTTTTAATTGCTTTTATTGATTATATGTTTCTATACCTGTTGTTAGCCGCCCAGAGTCCCCCGGGAGTTGGGCGGCATAGAAATTTTAATAAATAAATAAATAAATATCCTTGCAACGCCATGCAAACCCCCCCCTCCCAGTTTCTCACAGCACTAAGTGTGGCAGCCCTGAAGATCCAAAGACAAAGGGGGCCTCCAGGGCTGACACTTACTTTTTCTCATCTTCTACCTTCCACTGCTTTTCAACCCAAAGTGCTGAAGTTCAATCATGCAACGTTACCTTGGCTTGAATTGTCAGACGCACAGGGGAAAAAAAAATATGACCTCTAATTTCCCTTGAAACAACTTCATTATTAGAAAGCATTATCAGAATATCATTTGTTGTCAAGAAAAGCAATCCCTATTTTGGCTTTTAATTAATCTCTTGAGAGACCCTGAAGACTTACGGATGGAAAATATTGTAAATACCCTAGGGAGGGAGGGAGGGAGGGGGTGGGAAATGAAAGAAAACAAAAACACAGGTTTGTTTTTATTTTTGTAGAAATGAAGAAAATAGACAATTTCCAAAAATATTCATAAGCCCCCACTCCATACTTCGGAAGCTTTTCCCAAAATGGAATCGGAAGAAAGGAAAGTACCCTGTTTCCCCCAAAATAAGACATCCCCTGATAATAAGCCCAATCGGGCTTTTGAGTGCATGGCAATAAGGCCAAGCGCTTATTTCAGGGTTCAAAAAAATATAAGACAGGGTCTTATTTTCAGGGAAACACGGTGGTCAGTCGGAAGTGGAGAAAAAGAAATAACATTCCATTATATGTGACAACTTCTTACTGTTAACTTACTCTGCCATGCAAGGATTGTCCAACAAGGATGGATAGGCAAGCAGATGTTTATGGAGATTCTCAGTCATCCAGGTCATGGTTGTCCCAAAGGTGTTTTTTCAAAAGGAAACTGGTCTGAAAGTGCTTTTGAAAGTACCTTTTGAAACAAGCACCTTTTGGAGAGGCAAGCAGATGTAAGAACTCCATATCTTGATTATGGAGGATAGGTGGTAAGACAGAGCACCCAACAGTTCATGGATGATGAAAAGAAATTTCAGCTTTGCACATTCCATGGATTTCATAAAGCCATGTCCCACGGCATTGGGGACTTAACTAGGTTTGGAGAGGGTGCATTGTCTGATCTGGACCTGGTTAATCAAGTAATGGTGGGAGATTTTTCTGTGCTGACAAACTCACTCAACATTGGGGTTTCTCTGGGATCTAGGAAGGCTGTGTTTCTGAGGTTTAAGGAAGTGGTCTATTAAAGATAATTTCACCTCCCTAAAAATCGAGCATGATGGCTCAGTGGTGACCTTGTCAGCTGGAGAGCCGACAGCCCAGGTTCGAGACCCAAGCTCCTCACAACCGAGTGAGCTCCTGCCCACCTAGCAGTTTGAAAGCATGCAAATACAAGTAGCAATAGCACTTTACTTATATACCGCTTCATAGTGCTTTACAGCCCTCTCTAAGCGGTTTACAGAGTTCAGCATATTGCCCCCAACAATCTGGGTCCTCATTTTACCGACCTCGGAAGGAGGGAAGGCTGAGTCAACCTTGAGCCGGTGAGATTTGAACAGCTGAACTGCAGTGCTGCATTTAACCACTGCACCACTTCAGTAGTGAATAGGTACCACTGTGGTGGGAAGGTAATTGCATTCTGTGTGCCATGCTGGCCATATGACCATGGAAATTGTTTTCGGGCAACGCTGGCTCCCTCAATCAAGAAATAGAGATGAGCAACATGCCCTAGAGTCCGGACACAGAAACCTTTACATTCTCAAAAAGTAATAAGTCTTCTTGGGCTGTAGCTAAAAAATCTTATCTCAGTAGAAGACTTCAGTAGGCCACTGTCAGATTCCCAGTCAAGCTCCAGTCTGTTAAGAACAATAGCAATAGCACTTAGACTTATATACCGCTTCATAGTGCTTTACAGCCCTCTCTAAGCGGTTTACAGAGTTCAGCATATTGCCCCCAACAATCTGGGTCCTCATTTTACCCACCTCAGAAGGATGGAAGGCTGAGTCAACCTTGAGCCTGGTGAGATTTGAACAGCTGAACTGCAGCTAGCAGTCAGCTGAAGTAGCTTGCAGTGCTGCACTCTAACCACTGTGCCACCTCGGCTCTGAACTAACCTCAGATGGTTCAAAGAGCTTTCTTTGCGAAAGAAAGAGGAGCCAGAGCCAGCCAGCCAGTAACTGCAGCTTCCCTCTTGAACTAGAGATGGAGAAAAGTAGGGTGGTTTTGTTAAAGACAATATTAAAACGATTGACTTAATATTGTCTTTAACATTCTGCCTTTTGTAATCAAGGTCATCCGTTCCGGCGTGATTTGCAATCCAATCAGTTTCAATTCTTCAAGCCGATTCCTGTGGGATTGCTCCACTTTGCAGAGAAACTTTGGAAATGTTATCCTTATGGGAGACATTGGCATTAAACCTGAACAGAAACTCACGTCTGTGAGTGGGGGGGGGGGGAGAATCCTTCATAAGCGCTGTCTTAAAATAACCCCATCTTGCCTTTTATAGATGCCATGTTATGAAGACTTTTCCAAAAATGCTGCAGCATTTTGGTTTCGGAGTTGAGAGTCTCTTGGGACCTGTTGAAGGGCAGAAGGTTTCTCCTCCAATCTGGGGCTCTGTTTTATCTCCTGGTTTAATGCAACGCTCATCTTCTCGCCTTGGTTAGATAGCATCATCGACTCAATGAACATGAATTTGGGTAAACTCCGGGAGAGATTGGAGGGCAGGGAAACCTGGCATGCTTTGGTCTATGGCAGGGGTGTGTCAAACTCGATTTCATTGAGGGGCACATCAGGGTTATGTTTGACCTCTGGGGGCTGGGGTGTGTGTGGCTAGGGGGCATGGCTAGCTCAACGTCACTTGCCAAGGCTCCATTTTCGGCCTCCACAGCTTCCTGCAGCCCTCTGCCAGCAAAAATGGAGCCTAAGAGGCAGAGGCGGGTTCTTAATTTTTTTACTACCACTCTGTGGGCGTGGCTTATTTTGTGGGTGTGGCTTGCCAGCCATGTGACCGGGTGGGCGTGGGCCTCGGGAGCTTGGCAGCGGCCGGAGAAGTAGGGGGCATTGCCCACCCGCAACGCAGCCCCCCACAGCGGGAGCAGCAAGACCACGGCAGCGGTTCTTCTAGGAGGCTCTGTCCGGCCTGAATGCTTCTCCCCATTCAATGATCCTAGGCTCCTGCCGCCCGTTCCCCCTCCCCTCAGCAGCTCGAGAAGCCTCGAATGTGCGAAAATGCCTAGGATCATCACCGCGCATTCATGGCTTCTCGGACTGCTGAAGGGAGGGGAATGGAGATAGCTCCTGCCGCCCATTCTTTCAGCATCTCACGTGCTCCCTCAGCCATCCTCCCCTGCTTGGACTCAATGTGGGGTAGGAAGGCAGCGCATGTGCAGTGCCGGAAGCTCGGCTTCTGGGCATGCGCAGAAGAAATTTTTAAAAAATTTTTAATTTTTTTTTTTAAATGGCAGCACCCAGGCACCAGCAACCGACCGCACCGGTACTGTGATGTCACCAGCAGGCCGCTACCGGTGCTATAGAGTGGACCGCACTGGTAGGAACCCACCACTGCTAAGAGGGCCACGTGTGGCCCTCCCGAGCTCTATTTTCACTGGTATTTTCACCACGGGCCAGTCCTTTGCTGTTTCCAGGGCGGCCCCATGGGGTCTAAGCACCCTGTGGGCCAGATCTGGCCTGTGGGCCTTGAGTTTGACATCCCTGGTCTATGGGGTCACACATAACTTAGTGACTGAACAGCAAGAAATCTCCTCTCCACTTCAAAAAAAAAATAAGTTCTGCTTGAAGGTTTTCAGATATTTGCATCAGGATGACTTTGACAAATCTAAATGCAGGATCCTCCCCAAAGCAAGCACAGGTAATCCTTGACTTACAACAGTTCATTTAGTGACTGTTCAAAGTGACAATGCCACTGAAAAATCTTGACGGTTTTTCACGGTTACGACCTTTAAAGCATTCCCATGATCACATGATCAAAATCATGTGATGCTTGGTAACTGGCTCATACCTATGACCATTGCTGTGTCCCAAGGTCACGTGATTCCCCTTCGGCAACCTTCTGACCAGCCAAGTCAATGGGAAAGCCAGATTCACTTAACAACCAGATCACTAACGTTATCAACTGCAGTGATTCGCTTACCAACCGTGGCAGTAAAGGTCACAGAATGGGGCAAAACTCAACTTAACACGGGTCTCACTTAAGAGCTGAAATTGCGGGGTCAATTTTGGGCGTACGTCGATGACTACCTGTATCCAGTTTAAGCCCAGGCAATGAAACAATCAATTGTGAAAATTCTTTTTTGCTATTTTTCCCCCCCTCTCGTCGATCGAAGCTTTACCGGCTGCCCTTTCTTCTCTAAAAGGTTGTCCATTCGGCTTGCAAGAATTCCAAAGCTGATCCATAAGGCCTAATTAAGTATGCCTTCAAATAATTCCATCTGATTTCTGAGTCCGTTGATTTGTGGATATTGTGCTTCTAATCTTGTCTATCGGACTTGTACAACTGGGTCAGGTCATCTTTCAGAAGCTTAATTATTTTATACGCATGCAAAGCACTCCTGAAATGTTGACTCGTCATCTCTCTCTCTCTTTCTCCTGTCACAAGGAGCTTTCAAGTTTTTCAGGAAGAAAGCCAGAAACTATGCTGAGATTTTGGCAACTACAGCCAAGTGTTAAAGTTAACAGCTTGCAAGGAACTGCATGTTGCCGCATGTTGCCATTATTTAAAAACCCTAATAAGGTAGCTGCATCTTCTTTTTAGTCCACCAACCCCATCATTTTATTTATCTGGGGGGGGGGATCTTTGCCAGCTCCACAGTGACACTTAACCTGAACATCAAAATTTAAAAGTTGGACTGTCCTTCCAGAATCAGTTAGAACTATTAATGAATTCTGTGTCTGTATTTAGTTTGTCTGGGGGGGAAAAAACCCTGGCTACCTTACACCCTGAAATAAGTCTATCCTCAGAAATAAAACTGTAGAGAACATAATCCACAGTTATTCTCCTAATGACCTGTGTTCTCCAGCATGGTTAGTCTAAACTGATTTTGAGCTAGCTGTGTTACTGCCACCAGACTTAATGCGAATCCGAAGGCAGATTATTTTCTCCTTGCATGTGAGGCAATGCGAAATGTTCAACACATCCATCTTTATTTTTTTATTTTCTCCAGCCTGGCAGGAACACAGACTATTCTGTCAGTATAGGGCTGGTTTTTCCACCCACCCCCCTCTTTTTTCTTTAAAACCTCAAATCTGCTTTCAAGGCTCTGAGGAGTCTCTCAAGCAGTTTTGTGATTCATACATTGGGTTTCAAAGAAGGAGAAGAAAAGGAAAATCCCAGGGCGTCAGCAAAAATGGGTTTAAGGAATGCTGGATGAAAACTGGAGGGATTTCCCCAGGGGTAGCTGACGGAAGGCTGCTAAGGCAAAACCTCCCATCCCATAATAACAATACCAACAACAATTTCCTATCTTCTCTGCTTTGGGGGAAATTTGTAACTTGAGATATTTAGACAGCACGGTAAGCCATGGTTTGCTTGGAGTGCCTAAATGCCATCTAACACAATGGTGGGTTCCTACCGGTGTGGTCCACTCTACCGCACCGGTAGCAGCCGGCCAATTACGCAATTTGGCTCCGGTGCCGTCTTCACCCGTCCGTCGTGTGTTGCCATCTTTTTTTCAGAATTTTTGGGCTTTTTTTGCTTCCTGCGCATGCCCGGAAACAAAATCTCACGAGGGGACGCGCGTGTGCGTGAGATTTCAGTGATTTTTTGCTTCCGCGCATGCACGAAAGCAAAATTGCGCGAGGGGTTGCACGCGTAGCGAGCGCGTGTGCACGCGCATGAAACATGGCAATGCATGTGCAGCGCACCGGTAGCGAGGTAAGAGAGCACCCCTGATCTAACAGGGTCAGATAACAAGCCATAGTTTACAAACCAAACAAGCTTAGGGCACCCAATGTGTTTTAAAAAGCAACAAACCACATTACGGGGTTGCTGTAATAATTGCGTGAGTTTAACTGTACCTTAAGGAAGTTGCAGGGAAAAAAGATTAGCGCTGTAAGCTTACTCTCCCTCTTATTAATTTTGTTATGACTTTGATCATTCAGAGATGGAATTGCTAAGATTTGAGACGCACATCATGCTGAGCCGTGCTAGGCTTAGTGCTGTTTTACCAAATAAGTAACGGGATTTGCAAAGAAAACACTTGGTGGCTTAGCTTAAAATTGGGGAGTCTGTGACCCCAAAACCATTTTTTTTTGCTACCTCTGTATTAGTGACCTAAGGGGGAAGAGGAAAACATTTGATGCTTCTTTTGTGGCTTCTTTTGAGTTATGACGATTGGAGCTTAAGTTCTTGGTAGGCTCAACATCATTAGAAGCAAAACAACGACACAGATCTTGGGAGGAAATCTTGCTCATCTATTTTGTCAAAATCACTGTGGCTCTTGAATTCCCCAAAACATTTACATGAGGCTCCCAATCACCCAAACGATGTTCTCCACTAACAGATTGTATAAACTCAATCAATGAGATGGGCCGTGTTGTCCACTGAGGGTCCCCATTGTATTTATTTATTTATTTACTCTTTGTGTAATCAAGAGGGTATCCACCTCTTGTCCACGTGACCGACCCAGATTGGATCTTGCAACGTTATCCTGGGACACGTATATTTGCCTTCATTTCAAGAGGGCATCTCACCAAATCTTTTAGACAAAGCTCAAATTTCAGAGAACCTTCTATTCCTCGTTTAAGAGTTTGGGAATCTGAAAACGCCAGTCGTAGAAACTGTGTTTGGGCCAGAGGTGGGTTCCTACCGGTTCAGACTGGTTCTATAGAACCGTTAGTAACTTGGTGGCCTGGGTCGCTGGAACTGGCAGCGACCCAGGCCTGTCCACCCCGAGCCGGTTCTCTCGGCGGCATCATAGGCGGCGCCATCTTGTTTTTTGCTTCTGCGCATGCACAGAAGCTTTTTTTAGTACTGTGCATGCGCCCCGTGCGCTTGTGAAGCACGTGCACGGCGCGTAATGCGTGCCCGCCCTCACGGCGCATCCCTGAGTGAACCGGCAGTAGCAGAATACGGAACCCACCGCTGGTTTGGGCCCAATCTATGGTAGTTTCTATGTTCCTAAATCCAGTTACATCAAAAGAGTCTACTAGCAATTAGATATCAGTGTTCAGATACAGTTTAGTTTGGGGTTGTGT
>JALIGW010000088.1:971503-1156503 GCA_023053685.1 Diadophis punctatus similis
AGATAGATAGATAGATAGATAGATAGATAGATAGATGTTAAAGCATTTCCCATGCACTAACAACAGGGTCCTTTGATCAAAAAATAGCAGCTTAATATATTATCAGTATTGACTGCCGGTTGGCAAAGGTCATTGGAAGGAATTAAGACATTTAGCAGTGGCTAAATGTGGGGATATCTGCCACTCAGAGTCACCTGAACTGCAAGATGGGGTAAATAAACAAAGACATATTTTAAACTATCCACATGGCCTACCGTTTCTCTTGGTGAGAATGCTGGGAGTTGTAGTTTAGCAAGATCTGGAGTATCAGAAGTTTATTACCTCCGGAATAGGTCCTGGAAAAGTTTGGAAGGCGAATTTATGAATTCATGAGGCCAAACTTAGCTAGAATGACACGGTTTATCTTCCAATGGGGGGATGGGTGGGTTTCAATGAAAGCAAGTGGGTTATCAATGTAACAGATAATAAAGGTTCTTCATTCTAGTCAAAGCGCCAAGTGAGTTTAGATTTATTATTAGAGTTGGAAGGGACCTTGTAGGTCATCTAGTCCAACCCCCTGCTCAAGCAGGAGTTCCTACACCATTTGAGACAGATTTTTAGATTTATTATTAGAGTTGGAAGGGACCTTGTAGGTCATCTAGTCCAACCCCCTGCTCAAGCAGGAGTTCCTACACCATTTGAGACAGATGGCAGTCCAGTCTCCCCTTGAAGGTCGCAAGTGTTGGGGCTCTCACAACCTCCGCTGGCAAGCTGTTCCACTGGTTGATCGCTCTCACCGTCAGAAAGTTTCTCCTCACTTCCAGGTTGAATCTCTCCTTGGTCAGCTTCCATCCGTTATTCCTTGTTTGGCTTTCTGGTGCCATAGAGTTGAGATTGTATTATCCAGTACAAGTAATCCTCATCTTACAACGTCTTAATGGAATGCCTTGTCCCAATTGTTATAAATTGAGGATTACTTGTATGGAAGTACAAACTAACATGCTTCAATTACTTAGTATTCTGTGCAAAGGAATGCTCCCACTTTTTCTATACTTAATAAAAAAAAAACCTCCCCAAATTCCAATTTTCATTCTGGAATTTCTTTTCATTCATTCATTCATTCATTCATTCATTCATTCATTCATTCATTCATTCATTCATTCGTGTGTGTGTGTGTGTGTGTGTGTGTGTGTGTATATGTGTGTGTTTAATAATTATATGCCCTTCCTGAGGACAAACCTACTTTTGAGTAATTGTTAGGGTTTGTTTTTCTTCCTTTTGAGAAATTAAGGGGGAAAAATAGCTTTCTTAATGTTTTTGTCCAGCAATTGGAAATTTCAGCATGCCAATTGAGCCCCGCTGCAATTTTAATGCAGTCTGCTGCAGGGAGAAAGAATATATCCAGTTAACAATTTCAGAAAACTCTGCCTGAAGATTATCTGCTGATCCTTTGACAGGATTCCACGTCCATAAAGACAGGAGAACAATTCTGGTATGGCAAGAATGGCACTTAGATGTATCAAATGTTCATTTCTGGTCCTGTTTATGGCATACAATTGACTTGACTGTGGAGGGCTGGATTTGTTAAACAGTAACCATAGTAACCTGCTACAGCAGCGTGTTGGATTTTCATTTTTTTTTGCTAATAAAATGTGTCTTCCTTTTTAAAAAGAAAATGCTTTGATAGGCATATCCATCCATCAGGCGGTATCCGCTTTAATAGGCATATCTGTCACTGATAAAAAGTTTGTGACATTTTCAGATCTTTTTAGAAGAGCCTTTTTAGCTTGGAGATTGGTACACTAAGGCTTTGCTCTTATGGTAAGGTGACCAGATTTTAATATTTGTAAAGCGGGACACCATTGATGGGGGGGGGTTTCTAGGGGAGCAAGACGGGAGGGGTCCATCTCTCTTATCCTGCAGCTTTGTGCACCCCCCCAAACACCCCCCCTTCATCGCAGCCAGGGGTGGGTTCCTACCGGTGCAGTCTTGCCTGTTCGTCGCCGCAGAGCCGAAGAAGCTGGTGGCGTTCGCGGCGCGGGGATTGCCCTGCCTGCTTTCCCCGGCTGCCGGGACACTGCCATTTGCATTCTTTTGCCCTCTGTGCATGCGCAAAGCGTTCTGCTTGCACAGAGGGCAAAAGAACGCAAATGGCGGCGTCCCGGCGGCCAGGGAAAGCGGCCGGTGGAAACCCCGCGCCGCGAACACCACCAGCTTCTTCGGCTCTGCGGCGACGAACAGGCAAGACCACCGCTGCCCCTCTCACTGCCCTCCCTCCCCACCTGGCAGGAGGAAGCAGGCGAGATAGGAGGCAGAGGGGTGTGCAGGGCAAATTCAAATTCAAAAAGCGGGACTTTTTTTGAAACGCCGCGGGACAAATTATTAAAAAGGGGGACTGTCCCACCAAAAGCGGGACGTCTGGTCACCTTATCTTATGGGAACAGAGAACGCTCCATACATGGACATTTAGGGGGGAGGGACTCTTTTAGTTTAGGGGGAGAACCTCTTTCACTTCCTCATTCTCTAAAAGAAAGCAGCAGCAACAACAACAGAGAAAACAAAACATGGTTGGGAGTTCCTTTAATCTAAATCACAATTCTAGATGGGTCGGCTTTACTGAGTAGTCTTCTCTTCCCTCTGTAGCCCCAAGGCAATTTGAATGCTTGAGGTGTTAAACAAGCATCCCTTCTGTTGGTTGTTATTCTGTTAGAAGAAGAGGGTGATGCGGAAATAATGCCATGCATAAAGTATTAAATGTCATTCTCTTAACAGCCAAGAAGTAAAAGTAGACCCAAGGCCTCTTTTAAGAAAATGGTTGTCATCAACCTCAATTCAACACAGATCCTAATTGGATTTCTGCAATCGGACCGCAGGGGATGTGAAAGTAGATTGGGTGAGTTCAGGGGTGGGCTTCAAAAAATTTAGCAAGGGGTTCTCTGCCCGGTTGCTGGGTGGGCATGGCCATGGTGGCCATGGCCTAGTTGGCTTCCTGCACCATGGCAGCGGGGGCGTTTTTGCCCTCCCCTGGCTTCAGACGCTTTCCTCAAGCCTCTGGGAGGGCAAAAACGGCCTCCGCAGGCTCTGGAGGCCTTTTCCGGCCTTCCCGAAATTCCAGTAGGGCCGTTTTTTCGCCCTCCCTGAGCCTCCGCGTGCACCTTGCACTTACCTCCATCCAAAACGGGCTGCATGGGGATTCCTGGGAGGGGCGGGATGGGCGGGGCCAGCCAGGAGTGGGATTTGGGGGTTCTCCGAACCGCACAGAATCTTAGAGGTTCTCCCGAACCCCTGCGAACCTCCAGCAGCCCACCCCTGGGGAGTTAGGATGGCTCTTGATGTCCAAACAGGCAAGTACGTCAGGGTCCATCTTTGGAAAGGCATGAAGAAGACCTTTTTTGGAAGATGAGGGACAGCAGTAATCCATGACTGACCTGGTAGGAGAAAGAAGAACTGGAAAGAATCTAATTTTGGGGTTTCTATTTTGGCCCGAATGATTTGCAGTTCCCCTCTTTTGTCAGCTGCCAGGATGATGTCTTGGCATAAAACCCTTTGTTGGAATTTTACTTTCCTAAGTATGGAGCAAATTCTATTAGATGGTGATGGGACTAACCATATGTGCTTTCTACTTCCTGGATGACCCACTAGAACCCAATATCATTGAAAGATTCCTTGGCCATTTGCTGCTACTAAGAATAAGAGGAGGAGGAGGAGGAGGAGGAGGAGGAGGAGGAGGAGGAGGAGGAGGAGGAGGAGGAGGAGGAGAGAAAGAGAAGAAGAAGAAGAAGAAGAAGAAGAAGAAGAAGAAGAAGAAGAAGAAGAAGAAGAAGAAGAAGAAGAAGAAGAAGAAGAAGAAGAAGAAGAAGAAGAAGAAGAAGAAAGGCTTGCACTGTGAGGTGGTATATAAATCTCACAAATAAATAAATAAATAAGAAGACATGTTGTGAGGGATCTTCCAAACTGAGCTTGGTGCGACCTACGGGGTATCATATTTTACTTTAATACCAGTTCCTTGTCCTCAATATAAACAGATGCCCAATAAAATGAAGAGCTTTGCCAAGTCAGAAGCAGGAGATATGTTCCTTTGCTTTAGAAAGCGGTGTGTTTATGTTCCATACACACAGAGGCACACTTGAGACAGAGAGAGAGAGACAAGCACACCGATACTCATGGTTTTAACTGCTTACAAGTCAGCATGCTAGTCTGTTAATGATGATGGTGGTGAAACTACTATAAGATATTGATTGTCTGAGATTAACTGAACAGCATGAGGTGTGCCAGAAAAAGAGTGTTTTTGTAGAGGTTTCTGTGTTAGGAGTGCTGGTACGAAATAGCAGTTAATGATGAGAGAGGATCAAGTGAGTCTGAAACACACTGGCTTTTCTTTAGGGGCCAAGATGAAATAAGCAGTCAGAACTCAGCTCCCATGGATTCTTGGTTTTTTGTTTTTTGTTTTTGGCTTGCATGGCAGTTTGTGGATTTCATGGTCAACAGCAATTTCTACAACTTTTCTTAGTTTCAAAAGGTGTTTGCCATACACCACGAGACTTCAAAGCTCACAGAAGCTCAGTGGTCCCATCATTCTGTCCAGTGGTGGGTTCCTACAGGTGCGGTCCACTCTATAGCACCGGTAGCGGCCCGCTGGTGACGTCACAGTACCTGTGCAGTCGGTTGCTGGTGCCTGGGCGCCATTTTTTTTAAAAAAATTACAATTAAAAAAAAATTTTCTTCTGCGCATGTTCAGAAGCTGAGCTTTCAGCACTGCGCATGCGCTGCCTTCCTACCCCACAGTGAGTCCAAGCAGGGGAGGATGGCTGAGGGAGCGTGTGAGATGCTGAAAGAACGGGCGGCAGGAGCTATCTCCATTCCCCTCCCTTCAGCAGTCCGAGAAGCCCCACCCACCCAGTCACATGGCCGGCAAGCAACACCCACAAAATAAGCCAGGCCCACAGAGTGGTAGTAAAAAAATTAGGAACCCGCCCCTGATTCTGTCTTCATCCAACCTTCCATTCTTGAATGAAAGAGAAATTAAATAAATGCAGGGAGGTTCACACACTAAATTTCAGTAGAACCGGCTTAGTTTGGGTTTAAGCTGTAGTAATCAAGTGATGGATCCACTGTAGAAAGTGCGGCTTAACACGTTGTGCGAATCCAACAGGTTGTTTATTCAATAGATTATGATCGATTAATTCATGGCTTATCGTGATGTTATATACCCAGTCGTTAAGTCAGACTAGCTTGTAAAAACTGATATTGTTTCTATGACTTTCTGCATTCCAAGATTTGCTTGATGATTAAACTGAAAAGAAGTACAAAACATTTTCATTGATTCATGAAAATCATGCTTTAATTCTCTAAAATAAGGGAATGTGCTTATGTATCTATATATTGTGTATCTGTCTGTCTATCTATCCCCTTTTTATGAACCTGTAATCCTTAATTCAGGGAACAGTCGGGACGACTGGATAGAGCTGAGTCTTTACTAGCCAGATGCCCTTCCTGACACCTATATGGAGTTTGTAGCAGATATTTTCTCTTCTCTTCTCTTCTCTTCTCTTCTCTTCTCTTCTCTTCTCTTCTCTTCTCTTCTCTTCTCTTCTCTTCTCTTCTCTTCTCTTCTCTTCTCTTCCCTTCCCTTCCCTTCCCTTCCCTTCCCTTCCCTTCCCTTCCCTTCCCTCCTGTCCTCTCCTCTCCTCTCCTCCCTCCCTCCCTCCCCCCCTCTCTCTGTTGGAGGCATTTTAAAGGAGCATTGAGGCACACGTACATGCACCCCAAAATCCCATTCAGTCAGTATAAGCATTGCTCCTTAGATTTGACTTTTCTTGCCTTTGCAGAGGAAAATGCCCAGTAAAATATAATCTATGCATGTCAAAATGAACAAAGAATTGACTGTGGATATTCTTTTGATATTCCCTTTTAGTGTTAAAAATGACATTGTCTTTGGCTAAAGATCAGTGTGGATGCATGAATAACAGAGTGATTGCTATAAATGAAGGCATAAACTACCTCTCAGGAAGAAAATTGTTCTGGAGCTAATACAAGACCGCAGTGCTGTTTGGCACTTTTTGAATGTGTATCTCTAGGTAGAAAACCATGATTTCAGTCTCAAATAGTCTGAGTAGATGAAGGATGGGCCCTGTTGCCTCTAAACAATGTACTTTCCAAGTATCACATCTGGCTTAGGGCCCAACTAAATATGGTGCCATTGATGCAATTAGACATTGGATGAATGAGTTGTAAGTCATTAACAAACTGAGAATTCTTACTGGATTTATCCTGTAGTAATGGGTACAGAAGTTTTAATTACTTGCCTCTCTTCCAGGCATCCTCTCTTTAGTTGCAGAAACATTTATGCTGTTGGGCTATTACAATAAAATTAGGGCTTGGGATGTTATGATGGACCAGGATTAGTGGTTCAAAATCACCCTCAAACAAACAAAGGAATGTTCTCAAGTGACAATTCATTTTTTTTAAAAGGCTTAAATACTTACATAGACGAATGCTAGAGTAGAGTGTGCTTGGGACTTGCATCTGCTTCCCTTGAGCCTTCTTAAATGCATGAGTAATTAGTATGAATGTAGTTTAAAATTTGACTATACCTGCAAGCTTGTGTGTTAAATGACGTTTTAAGGTAAAGAAACTCTTTGCATCTGGTTCAAAATTATTCCATGTAGCATCACAATTTCTTTGAGAGTTGTGAGCCACCCAGAGTTGTTGAGAATCAGACAGTGTACAAGTTCTGTAAATTATTATTATTTTGTTATTAGCGACACTACTTTTGAAAGCTTAAGACTAAATTCTTATTCACAGTTCAGTTCAGTAGGGCTTTGTTCCAAGGAGACATGTGTAGAACTTCATCATTCAGCTGCCATCTTCATTTTTGGGTTGTGTGTCTCTGAAAACACATGCAGTTTAGATAGTTTGGTTGGGAGGAAGAGTGTCAAGTCTTTAATGATATGATTAGTTTCCTTTAGTTTGGCAAGATTCTGTCCACAGGTGAGGAACAACAAAGGGAAATGCTTAGAAATAACTCTTGTGTCTTTCTTGACTTTGGTAAAGAAGTCCCTGTGGATTTTACTCCGCTAGTTGTTGTCAACTATAGGGGGTGGTGCACATCTTTGTTTCAAGGCCATTGAGCCAGCACTGTCTGAAGATGTTGCCATAGTCATGTGGCCAGCATGACATCATGGAGTGCTGTTACCTTCTCACTGAAGTGGTACCTATTTATCTACTCCGCCAGCTGCATTGGCTGCCCATTAGTCTCCGGATCCAATTTAAGGTGTTGGCCGTTACCTTTAAAGCCCTACATGGCTCAGGGCCAGGTTACCTTCGGGACCGCATCCTGCCGCATACCTCCCTACGACCGGTTAGGGCCCACAGAGTCGGCCTCCTCCAGGTCCCATCGACCAAACAATGTCGGTTGGCGGGGCCGAGGGGGAGGGCCTTCTCTGTGGGAGCTCCCTCCCTGTGGAACCAGCTTCCCCCGGAGATCAGGATCATCCCCACCCTACTGGCCTTCCGGAAAGCAATAAAAACTTGGCTCTTCCGGCAGGTGGGGTGAAAGTGAGACCAACTAGATTAGATATGGGTCTCCCCCCTTGTTTATGAATACATGATTCTCTTTTTAACTTCTGTATTTTTTAATTACTATATTTTATACTCGTAATGGTTTCTAGTATGTTGTGAGCCGCCCAGAGTCCTCTGGGAGTTGAGCGGCATAGAAATCCATTCAAATAAAATAAATAAATAAATAAATACTCGCATTTGCATGCTTTCAAACTGCTAGGTTGACAGGAGCTGGTGCAAGGACAGGAGCTCATCCCATCGCATGGCCCTTGGGTCTTGAACCTGTGCTTTGGAATCTTGACGTGAATGATGGTGGTGATTAATTTTCTACAAATCAGCATGCTTTCATGACTATAACTTCAGTCTAGTCTTGTAGAAACCGTATGAGAACATACAATAGCTATCCTGTTTTAGTTCTGAAAACTTGTTTCTAAGTTTGCAATTGCTATAGTGTTTAAGTTTTTTTTCTCATTAACTCAAAACATTTGCTGCCTTTTTACAAAGATTTGCTAACAGAGTATTATTAATAAAATGAGTTGCTGAAATAACACATTTGGGATATGTCTCATTACATTGTTAACACCACAGTTTGGTATGTGGCCTGCAGTATGATTTATTGCTGGTCTGTGCTTTGGAGGATTAAGTAATTATTGTATAGATGCAGTGACAACATATGGACAAGACAAGAATGCTTAAATTTCTCTCTCCTGAGGCTTGCCATGAATGTCTCTACAAATCTTTTTTTGACACAGGAAAATGTGGATACTATGAAAATCAGATGAGAGTAATCCTTTTATTTCACCACTCTGAATTCCCCATTATTTGAGTTATTTCTCAACTATACAAAGAGCTTATTTCTCTTTATTTCTCAAAATCCCTCATGCTAGCTTGTTTTTCTACAGTGAATAGCTCTCTGATAAATTACTTCTGATTTCTGCTCAAATTTCATTAAGTTCCCCTGATGATCCATCACTTTATTGTTTGTCTCTTTTACATACTTTGCAGGAACTGGAATCTGGGTACCTTGGGGCATTAAGTTGGGATAGCTTTTGATGCTCGCTCTAGTAAATGGATAAAACATACTGATAAAACAAAGAGCTGTGCTTCATTGCTGCTATAGATGAAAAATCTGCCTTTTAAAAAAAAATCCGTTGTGCTCTTTGTATATTTCCCTGGACCAACTGAAAGTTGGTGGGATTGCAGTGGGTGTAAGAGATGACCAGGCTGAGCCCAAGAAAGGGTTCAAATTGTCATACAAATCCCTGCTCACCCGCAAGAAATCTAAATCCAGCCTACCTTGAATGCCCTTCTTATCTCCCGCTCATTTCCCTTGACTGTTAGTTGGCCAGATTCTTGTAGAGTGCTTAAGCTTGCAATAAATCTTTATGCTCATTTGAACTGCCTGAATCTCCTGATTTCCCTGGTGCTTGGCAGTGGGTTGGGATTCTAAGGAGCTGACTCCAAGTTCCAGTCTGCGGAAATTTTAAGATGGCCTTTTTATAGCGAATGCCCCATTATCAGAAATCGTCCAAACCACGAACTGCAATTTATACTTGTTTCCTGGATTTTTAAAGTCGGACAACTAGGAGGATAATTTAAATAAGTTGTGCCGTTATCTTTCATAGCAAGTCAAAAGGTCTGTTGTTTGTAAGAGTGAAAAGTAAAAAGCAGTCTGTGGAGGATAAGGTGTGCATTTTCATTACCTCTCGAGATTGTCTGAATTCTAACACAGATGTTTTGCTTATGGGGTGTTGATAGCTCTTCAACATTCATTTCACAGTGCTTGTGAACGAAGTGATCCACTAATCTATTTTATTACAGCTGGTCCTCAACTTATAGCCATTTGTTTAGCAAGTCTTTGAAGTTACAACAGCGCTGAAAAAATGTGACTTACGTCTGGTCCTCACACTTATGACCGTTGTAGCATCCCCATGTCCCTGTGTTTGTGATCCAAGCACTGGGCAACTGTCACACATTTACAACAGTTGCAGTGTTCCATGCTCACACAATTGCCACTTGCAACCTTCCCAACAAGCAAAGTCAGTAGGGTAGCAGGAGGGAAGGTAACAAGTAACAGTCACCTCATGCCTTGCTTAACGACTATGGTATTTGCTTTATGGCCATGGCAAAAAAGGAGGCTGTAAATTGGATGCCTCACTTAATGACCACATTATTTAATGTTGCAACATACCATCATGGTGGTAAGTTGAGGACTACCTGCGTAATGTATAAAGGCTTTTACGTTTCATAATTGCACATCTCAGTTCTTAAAAGATCTCCAAAGGTGTCCTGGTATTGAGATTCTGATCCACCAGTAAACAACAGCATTTAATTTAGGATTTGGTGTCTTCCCTCTAGAGCATTCGTATGTTTTTGTGTAGCTTCAACTCACTTTCAATCAATCTGATCCAACCGGAACATCATTTTGATTTTTCAGACAGCACAGTGAGCTACGATTTAGCTAATATGTCAGCTAAAATTACAAAGGATTGGTTTTCTATGCTTTTTGTATGCTTAATGCTTTATTCCCCTGCTACGAATACATATCCCATGCTTTCGAACGAAAGGAAAAAAAGAATGGTGGAATACCAGATTATGTTTTATACGGCTGCATATAGTTTCCAGAGGAACGGATAAGCATTAAGGCTTATACAGCTACTGCAGCCTACTAGTGGTACACCGTCTTGACCTCTGGTGAAGCTCCAATAAAAAAAGACCAGAACTAGATTACACAATTCATGTTATTGGATTCTTGCCTTTCAAAAGGCAGGAAATTGCAAGCTGAATAGAATTTCTCAGATCTGGATACATTCCCTGGTGGGGTTTTTTTTTCCCCTCTGAAAAAGCCTGGCACTCAATTTTTTTAAAAAAAAAAATTACCATAATCAGAATTTTGATTATAAACGGGGAAAGTAATCTTTCAATTTTGTCTGTCCCAGGATAATTAATAACGTCTATCAGGATCAACCGGTTTCGGTGGGTAGTATTAGCTTTGGGGGCCGCTTTTTCAGTGTTTTCTCTTGACATAAGAGTGTCTGTTGTGACATATAAGCAACCCTTGATTTACTGGAGGTGATAACACCTGTGTGCCTTATCTTGCATCTCATGGGGGAGATGAAGAGTTTTAAGTATAAGAATTAATTAAATGTGAAGGCTGACTGAGCTATAGCCAACTCCCAGAAAGGAGTTCTTGTTGTGGTATATGGCCAGTCTAAAAAATCACTCTATGGAATTTGTGGCTTGATAAGGAAGTTCTCTCTATGTGCATCTATTATTTCAGATATTGGAAGATGAATACTTTGCTAAAAAGCTCTCAAAGCAATTTATTGTAGGGAAAACATTGTGTGTCTGTCTGTCTGTCTTTCTCTCTCTCTCTCTAAATATATGGTTCTAAATAGAGCTCACCATTGCTACACATTATTGAAAATAGCCCTCATCCAGATTTCTTAATATCCGTGCCTGCATGTAGTATTAATTTTATGCATTTAACAGAAAAAAACAGAAAAACAATTTAATGCCGAGTTTAGATTATATTTGTAATTTGCTTTGGGGCCTTTGGGCTGTGAATAAAATGGAGTTGATTAGAAAAATGAAAGAGCCAGACACAACTGACTTCAGCTAATACTAAAAACAACAACCAAAGCTTAAAATGTGAACTTGATTCATGCATCCTATTTCAATTTAAACATGTCTCTTAAGCAGTGGTGAAATCCAATTTTTTTTACTACCGGTTCTGTGGGCATGGCTTGGTGGGCGTGGTGTGGCTTGGTGGGCGTGGAAGGGGAAGGATACTGCAAAATCTCCATTCCCACCCTACTCCAGGGCAAGGATATTGCAAAATCTCCATTCCCACCCCACTCTGGGGCCAGCCAGAGGTGGTATTTGGCGGTTCTCTGAACTACTCTGAATTTCTGCTACCGGTTCTCCGAACTACTCTGAATTTCTGCTACCGGTTCTCCGAAGTACTCTGAATTTCTGCTACCGGTTCTCCAGAACCTGTTAGAACCTGGTGGATTTCACCCCTGCGGTCTTAAGTATTTTGATTGGAAAATCTGTACAGATTGCAAAACGTGTGTTATTCTTCCTGCTTGCTGGGAATATAGTGGTTATTCTAGCAATTTTTACTGGCTGCCTGTGTCATCTCTTTCCCGTCGTTTTTTCTATAGCTCTGGATCAGAGAACTAAAGTCAAGGTATAACTCCAAATTAAGCCAGAGGATTCTCACCTGTTTCTTATTATTGAACATCAAATATTCTATCTCTGTGTAAAGATTTTCATATAGTTCAACAAGCTTAGGTACCTTTGGGCATGAGAGAAGCTTTGCAAAATTATGATTTTAAAGGCTCACTGCAGCTCTTTCCAATTATGTATTTCTCCCCACTGTTCAACTAGGAATTCATAAAATGGGAATAAAACTTTCACTCTCAAAGAGTTCTTAAATTTTTCTGTCCTTGTTCTTGCACCTTAGAGCATGCAGTTAGCCTCTATCACTATTTCAGAAACAATTACAATTGTGAGCCTAGGTGGCGCAGCAGTTAGAGTGGGGTACTGCAGGCCACTTTAGCTGACTATGATCCGCAGGTCAGCAGTTCAAATCTCACCGGCTCAAGGTTGACTCAGCCTTCCATCCTTCCGAAGTAGGTAAAATGAGGACCCAGATTGTTGGGGGCAATATAAATATACATTGCTTACTGGTGTAAACCGCTTAGAGAGTGCTTGCACTGTGAGGCGGTATATAAATCTCACAAATAAATAAATAAATTACATCTGTCTGGGGAATGGTGGGGGGGGGGAGAAGAAGGCCAACATTGCCATGAGAAAGTACAGGTTGGTCAACAACTTTAGAAGGAATAATCATAATGGCACACATGAATGAATGTGCGAGCTTTTGAACTCTCCAGAATTCTTCAACAGTCCAACTTGGAAAACAAAATAAAACAAAGAAGTAGATAAGAAACAGAAGTTGGTCCCAATATTACGCCCATGAGATCTCCCATGCTTGCATTTGGGCCTCCTTAACTCTGCTTAAATTATACACACACACACACACACACACACACACACACACACACACACACACACACACACTGCCTGTTTCTATCTTGAAGCTGAATTTGTGTTGCAAACAAATTTAAAAGGACAACGTTACATTATGTGTTGACCCAGGGGAGAGGTCTTGGTGTAATAAACATAAGTTACAAGGGGGAGAGTCTAGGCTGCGCATTAGCAATTGAGTAGCTGAATTCAGTAGCAATGAATTCAGTTTCATTCAATCAGAATCTTCAAGTGGAGGCAGAAGCACCATTTGTTTGGGTGTTTTCATTCTGAACTTCCTGCAATAAAAAGAAAATTGCCTTCATTTACTACATACTGCATGCTACAACAATCCAAAAATTCCTCTGAAGCGAATCTCATTTATAAACATCCAAACCAGCGATGAAATATACTTACCTTCCCTACCGGTTCGGAAGGGCGCGCTTTGCGTGCATGCGCTTGCTCCGCTCTCGCGGGCGCTTTTTCACCCTCTGCACATGCGCAGAACGCTTTGCGCATGAACAGAGGGTTAAAAAAAGAAAATGGCAATGTCCATGCGGGTGGCCAGAGCCTCGTGCCGCCGCCGCTACTGGTTCTCCAAACCATGGGCCGCCGCCGTTACCGGTACGCCCAGACCGGGCCGAACCGGTAGCATTTCACCCCTGATCCAAACAAATAATAAGAATGATAAATATAATGGACAGTGAAGTCAAACACTAACAAACCAGCAGATGATCACATTCTACTGTCCACAATATCAGAACATTATAAAGACCTTAACCAGTTTCCAAAACTTAAAAAGTCAAATGGCTGTCCTAGAATTGGGTCAACTTCGAACTTTACAATCTATGGAGTTTCCCACAGTTTGATAGCGATTATGATTTTTGTCAACCTCTGTCGGTTGCAGAATAAAGATGGTGACACTGAACTCGCTTCACCTTTAAACTAGTTCTATAAGTTTCTAAGAAAGAAAGTACTATGAATGCTTTTTCTAAATGTTAGGTAGCATTATCATACTTTCGGTAAAGGTTTCTTAAACCTCCCTTCTAATTTATAATGTGCTGCCTTGGCTAGTCCATAGGCAAAATCTGAAAGGGCCTTAGGACAAAGAAATATCACATTGCTTTTTAATAGAACTAGGAAGCACCGATCAACCTGAGCAGCGTATAGTAAGGGTGAAGGAGAAGGATGGAGTTCAGCAAGCAAATGGCTGTGCTTGGGGAAACTTGTTTAACATCAGGCTTCCAATTTGTTACAAGATTTCTGTAACTCAGCAGATATGTCCTGTGATCAATTACTTAATTAGCATACTCCTATAACTAGACATATATCAGTAAAATCAATAAAGCAGCTATTGTGCACACTAATTAAATACAGATCATTATAGCCCCATTTGTTGAGCGGAACTGCATGGGTGGTGCTAGGATGAGTTGGTAAAAATCATGTTGTGGTCAGTAAAGAAAGAGCAGCAGGTTAGAGTGTTGAATATGAATGAAAGGAATAGTCCTTTAAGAGGGAGGGAGGGAGGGAGGGAGGGAGGGAAGGAAGGAAGGAAGGAAGGAAGGAAGGAAGGAAGGAAGGAAGGAAGGAAGGAAGGAAGGACTTCAATTCCACTAGGAAGTTTCACGGTTGAGCTTGGATATAATCATAAAGACTTCCACTTTCCTACTCACAGCCTATGGCTCACACAATACAGTTTGCTTTACAGGGGAAGAAAGGAAGGAAGGAAGGAAGGAAGGAAGGAAGGAAGGAAGGAAGGAAGGAAGGAAGGAAATTAGAAGAATCAATCAGGTGGATAAGGAATGGTCTGCAGATGGTTCTATCCAGATGAGAAGCTGGGAAGGAAGGAAGGAAGGAAGGAAGGAAGGAAGGAAGGAAGGAAGGAAGGAAGGAAAGAAAGAAAGAAAGAAAGAAAGAAAGAAAGAAAGAAAGAAAGAAAGAAAGAAAGAAAGAAAGAAAGAAAAAGAAAGAGCTTGAAAACAATCTTAGTTGACAGGATGCGCTAAAAAGAAGTCCCATTCTTCATTCAGAAGGAATCTGAAACTAGTGCATGTCTGAAATTCCTGCAGACATGCCAGGTACCCATCCTGGCACAGTGGCTCATCAACCAGAGCATTTTGAATTTGATGCTCAAGTTTAACCCCGATCCTTTCCATGTTCTACACTAAATAAGGGTCTAAATAAATAGACCTAAAAACAGCTGGCAAGAGTAGAGTTAGCAATGGCTTTCTTTCTTACCCTTCTGCATTTTATCCCTTCTCTGACAAATGATGTCCTTGTCATTTGCTTCACTTTTGTGCTGAAAATGAAAAAGTTAATGACAGTGACAAAGGCTGGAGATATTATTTCTGCTTCTTCTTTTTTGCTAGTTTAAACAATGGTGGTTGGAGTTAGTTAAGCTATTGCTGCCTATCCTCCTCTCGGCGGTATGTCATTCTTTGTGAATTTGTCTCTAATAAGATTTTGGTCTTTGACATCTTGTCCAAAGTTCCTTCTCCAGTAGGATTTCTTTCCGATTCTGACTGTGTCTTATTTTTTAGTCATTAATGTTAAAAGGGAGAGAGAGTTCTTTTCCCTCAAAGCTTCAAAAATGAGGCACACAGGGATTTGTTATCTATTAAGATTCACATATACCACAAAGCAGAGGTGGGTTCCTCCCGATTCGGACCGGTTCGCCCGAACTGGTAGCAAACTGCTGGTGATGTCACAATGATGTCACAGAACCGGTTCTGTCGGTGCTGGTCCGTGGACGCTGCTATCTTTTAAAAAATTTTTAATTTATTTTTCCAATTTTGGGGGGGATTTTTTTTCGGTTTTTTTTTCTTCTGCACATGTGCAGAAGCCAAGTTTCCAGCACTGTGCATGTGTCGGCATTTGTTTTCGGCTTTTTAAATTTATTTTCTGGCACTGCGCATGCATGTACGCACGCTTTGCATGCGCGCACCCATGAAGCATGGCCATGCAGCACAGGAGGAAGTGAACCGGCAGCGAGGTAAGTTATAACCCACCCTTGACATATACCACAAAGACATAATATTCTTGCTAACTCAAATGGCAGTTTATTTTGGTGGGGGAGTGAAAAATCTCTCTGTTCTGAGTAATCTGATATTAAATGAGCCTTATTTGGATTATTGTCCTACACGCTACAGATAAATTTCAATATTATTTGCAATCTGCAGTGATTAATTGAATACTGTCCGTACTCTTCCAGTCTTATAAGGCTTATTAATAAATATACTAGCGAGGTGGATGTTCTATTCAGTTTGAAAAAAGGAAGTGCAGTTTCTTGAAAGAGATGGAAATGTTGAATGAGAGATATTTTGAAGAACTATCTGAAATCTCCCTTTAAACGAGGCATGATTCTGCACAATACTGTAAGTATTGGTTCATTCTCTGTTTTAGCAAAAACAGCTCGATGCTCACAGTGGTGCAGCAAAATCAAAGCTTTCCACAATTTTGAGCAGAGTCGAGCATCAGGAAATTTATCAAGTGCACATACATGTGTTGCAAAATCCCTCTATAAATCAAATTTTCTATACAGTATGGAATTAATCCACTCCGTGGTATACTAACGTGCTTCTCACATTTTTTTAGCTGCTGAAACTGTGTTCATAAGAATCTGCCTTTTAGAACTATGGTTTATTCAATTAATCAAATTTTCTGGATTCACACAACATCTTAAACTATTAACAGAACTCTTGGGCTGATTTCATGCAACTCACTAAACTAAGGTTGGGTTAACTACTTTGATTCTGTTTGTCATGAATGTATAGATTAGGCCTTCTCCTCTTCTGATTGTGATATACAATTTCCCCCTTGCAGTGTTTTGAGGAAGGTGTTAAAGACCAGGTCCCCTCTTGAAGCTTCAATTAAACCTATTTATAGTTAAAAGCCTATGTACAGGAATCTTCTTAAATTAACAGTCATCACTTGGTTAGAGTAGATAATGATCAATGGAACTTAGTCTGTAGTAATACGGTCAGTGCTGAGGAATCCTTAGAATGAGGTTGAGCAACCCCTAGTAGATCACAGATAAAAATATTTAATTTTATTTTAATTTAATAAACATTCTTATAGGCCGCCCAATCCCGTAGGACTCAGGGCGGTGTACAGCATAGATAAGAAACGTACAATAAAAACAGTAAAAGCAATTTAAAAGATGAAAACATTATTTTAAAAAACATTAATTAATGGGGAAATCTGATCTTCTTTTTCATCCCGCCTGCCGGAAGAGCCATGTTTTTACGGCTTTACGGAAGGCCAGTACAGTGGGGATAGTCCGGATCTCTGGTGGGAGAAGGCCCTCCCCCGCGGCCCCACCAACCGACATTGTTTGGCTGATGGGACCCGGAGGAGGCCCTCTCTGTGGGACCTAACCGGTTGTAGGGAGGTATGTGGTAGGATGCGGTCCCGAAGGTAACCTGGCCCTGAGCCATGTAGGGCTTTAAAGGTCAAAACCAACACCTTAAATTGCGACCGGAGACTAATAGGCAACCAATGCAGCTGGCGGAGAATGGGTGTTACGTGGGTGTATCTCGGCACACCCACCACAGCTCGCGCAGCTGCATTCTGTACCAATTGCAGTCTCCGGATGCTCTTTGAGGGTAGCCCCATGTAGAGCGTGTTACAGTAGTCTAGCCGTGATCCACCACCATTGTTTTCTGGCTCCAGACTTGTGTGTATAAATGAATAATTTGGGGGAATAGAACATTGTGGCTTTTCTGCAGGACATGCCCATCCAACATGCCAGATATTGTGAAAACGGACCTCTCTAGACCACGCCTAAATGATCACGAACCAGTTCTGAATGAATTACTTCTTGTAAACTGTAGACCAGTTCAGTGTGGTTCATCTTAATCAAATCAAACATTCTAGTGATCCTTAGAATCTTCCATTCCAAAGCAGGATGCTTTGCCGTATCCATAGTCCAATTTCCCTGAGCGAGTAGGGGTGTGTCATTGGCATAGCTTGGGGTTGAGAAACTAAGAATCTTAAGTGTGTGCCTTTAGCTGTGCAAAGATGTAATGTACCATTTATTCCTTCAACAACTTTAGTCTTCCCTCCCACTTCCCGATTGAGAGCTTGGCTTCATCAACTTTCAGAAGCTGGTATGCAAAACGGATCTATGGCCTAATGGAAATTATGCATCCATGTACTAAACTAATATTCCCAATATACTGCCTTTAAACAGTTCTGGAAAAAATAGCAAATGAGAGAAAAGCAACGGGCTACTCCGTCTTTAATCTTGATTATTTTCCTTGGCACCACTGGAGGAGGAAATAATGTTAATTCAGGGGTTCTCATCTATATCTTACAAAGAGGTGACAATTTCATATAATGAGCTATAATGGTGACAAAATACCTTCTCTAGTCTTATGGGCGAACACTGTGTCATTTTTCCTTAATTATGTGCCTTTTTATTGAGTAGAGCAAGCGATTTAGTGGTAACAAATATACAACCAAACAAAAGAGTGAACATAAAGGCTCAGATTTTTTTTTCAAAAGGCTCACTTTTTATGTTTCTGTAATTCCACTGATACCTAAACTGAGCCTAGTGCTTGATTGCATTAAAAAAAATTATCTTATTTTATTTCTAGGTTTTTTTTTCTTGCACCATCATTATCTCCTGCTTCCTTTGCTTTTGTTATATCTTTAATAAACTGGATAGCTGTGAATTACCTCAGACTTCTGTAGAGATGCAAAGTGCATAGAGGAGGAAAATTTACCCACCACTTATATTTAGTCAATTTAGGCAATTTCATAGGGCAGAAAACACACACACACACACACACTCACGTGCATTTAGAATAGAATAGAATAGAATTAGAATAGAATAGAATAGAATAGAATAGAATAGAATAGAATAGAATAGAATAGAATAGAATAGAATAGAATAGAATTCTTTATTGGCCAAGTGTGATTGGGCACGCAAGGAATTTGTCTTTGGTGCATATGCTCTCAGTGTACATAAAAGAAAAGATACTTTTGTCAAGAATCATGAGGTACAACACTTAATGATTGTCATAGGGTTCAAATAAGCAATCAGGAAACAATATTGATATAAATCGTAAGGATACAAGCAACAAGTTACAGTCCCACAGTCATTAGTGGGAGGAGATGGGTGATAGGAACAATGAGAAAAACTAATAGTAATAGTAATGCAGCCTTAGTGAATAGTTTGACAGTGTTGAGGGAATTACTTGTTTAGCAGAGTGATGGCGTTCGGGGAAAAAACTGTTCTTGTGTCTAGTTGTTTTGGTGTGCAGTGCTCTATAGTATCGTTTTGAGGGTAGGAGTTGAAATAATTTATGTCCAGGATGCGAGGGGTCAGTAAATATTTTCACGGCCCTCTTTTTGACTCGTGCAGTCAAAAATATGTTAAAAATATTAACATTAAAAATAAATTAAATTAAATTAAATTAAATTAAAAATAAAAGTTAAAAATATTTAAAATATGCAACAACTAAAACTAGAAAGATGCAACAGAAAACAGTACAGGTAATCCTGAACTTACGACCACAATTGAGCTCCAAATTGATGTTGCTAAGTGAGAAATTGGTTAAATCAGTTTTGCCCCATTTTAACAACTTTTCTTGCCACATTTGTTAAGTGAATCACTGCAGCTGTTAGATCAGTGTTTCCCAACCTTGGCAACTTGAAGATGTCTGGACTTCAACTCCCAGAATTCCCCAGCCAGCGAATGCTGGCTGGGGAATTCTGGGAGTTGAAGTCCAGACATCTTCAAGTTGCCAAGGTTGGGAAACACTGTGTTAGATGAATCCGGCTTCCCCATTGACTTTGCTTGTCAGAAGGTCAGCAAAGAAGATCACATGACTCTGGGAACACTGCAACCGTCATAAATGTGAGTCAGTTGCCAAGCATCTGAATGTAAATGGAGTGACCATGGGGATGCTGCCACAGTCGCAAGCGTGAAAAATGGTCACAAGTTGGACTTTTTCCCAGTGCCATTGTAACTTCAAACAGTCACTAAGTGAACTTTTGCAAGCCGAGGACTAACTGTACACAGCAGACAAACCTTAATTTCCAGCAATAGCAGAATGAAATTAGCATCTCGGATTACCAATGTGCGTGTAATTTCAAAGAAAGTGCCGTTGAATGGAAGGAAACTTACCGCTGAATAAACGTACAGGGAATTACACCGTAAAGTGGAAAGGATCTAAAATAACTCTATGAACACTTGGTGCTGAGGCCACCGATGAAGAATAATGATTATTGGAAGGAGACAAAGGTTGAGAAGGAAGCATTCACAGTATTTGTGATTTGAGCCAGTAGAGCATTGAGTTACCATGTTTCCCCGAAAATAAGACCCTGTCTTATATTTTTTTTGAACCCTGAAATAAGCGCTTGGCCTTATTGCCGTGCACTCAAAAGCCCGATTGGGCTTATTATCAGGGGATGTCTTATTTTGGGGAAAACAGGGTAGTACAAGAGCAAAAACAGGCTTTCCCTTGTTAAAGCTCTCTTTGGAGCACCCAGATTTTAGAACGTTAAGTGGGGTGATAGAAGCCAGGAGGGAGAAATATTAAAATATCAAATCTGTCCTCTTTTTTTTAGTGCTTTGAAGATAGGGAAGATGGACTAAATAGTTTAATTTAACACGAATTGACCTAATTCATATTTTCTGAACTAATGTGTAGTTACAGAGCACACTTATCCTACCCTTCTTTTTTGGCACTACTCCATATTCCATGATAGAGTCTTCAACTTAAAACTTCATACGTAGATATTTTACCAAACATGTGGTCGAGTCTATGGCCGCTGGTTCAGTTAAGGCCATAGCTGTATCGAAGACTTTGTGCCCGCAATGGCTCAGGAACATATCTTGCTTCCTATTGTCTGAGAGGCCTTGCAGGCCCCCAGGAAACAGCAAAATCTGGTCATGTAGGTATACCCAATTCTCATTGTTTGGGTCGAATGGAGTCGGCGGGTGGAAGGACGACATGGCAGATTTCTATTGTAGTCTTTGTTCAGATTTGAATTTGGCGCCTAAGATGTCCGACGCTTTCTTTCGGCCGGGCTGGTCTGGTCCGAAGATGCTCTTCAGTATCCCATCCTCGTCGCCAATGTTGGGTTCCAATACTGAAGAGTCAGGAGGCAGGTTGAGTGACTTCAGCTCTTTATTGATTATAGTGAGCAGCAACAGAACTACATCCAAAAATACATCCCAGTCAGGGTTAGGTTCCACTCACCTTCCCTACTGGGTCGCATCAAGTCGGAAGTGCGCGTTTTGCTCACGTGCCCGCCTACGTCACGTTGGGGAAATGACCCTCTGTGCATGTGCAGAAGCCTTTGCACATGTGCAAAGGGTTCTTTGCCAGCCGCTTTGAAGGAGCAGTGACTGGAGGACCGGTTCGGGGGCATGGGCAGCCGACCATCACTGCCGGTTTGGCGAGTGGGGGCAAATTTCCGTCACCGGTTCGGGTGAGCCAGTCCAAACCGGAAGCAGCCACCACTTATCCCAGTGATGTGGCTTACCCTTTATTAATTGGCTGGTTCTTATTTCTGCCATTGGAACAAATTTCAAAATTTAAAAGTTTTCTTTTTTTAACATGTAATTAAGATGTCAATCCAGAATTCCAACAGAAGGCACAAAGGACCAAGCTCAATTTTTCCTACTTTGGGCATATTATGTGAAAACCTAGCTCTCTGGAGAAGGTTGTGAAAGGTGGGAAAAAGGGGAGAAGAAGAGGATGACCAGCTTACTAGGAAAATATCCAAGTAAGCCTGGGGGAACTACGTCTCAACAACTCTAGACTCACCATGTTCTTTTCATTGCAGACATCGGCTCTGTGGTAGAGGGGGCCGCATGTCAGCTCCTGCATTCTGGCCATCTGGGAGCTGCCATTCGGTGTGGAGAGGCTGCACTGGTCTTTGAGCAGCTTGGACACTAATGCAAGAAGCTATTCTCCTTTAAGAACTGCAAGCTGAAAACGGAGACTGGCTTATGGAATAGCACGGCTCATTTTCAGACCACGGGGGAGGGACGTGCATGCATGAGTGGGTGGGTGGTGATTAATGAATATAAGGGGATGGGGAGCACAGGTGAGCAGCTTTCCATGGCCAACTTGCCGTTGACAATGGCCAATTCGCTGTGGGCCAATTCAACAATTCAATTTAATTTTAAATGATTTTAATTTTTGTCAATCACGTTTCATTTTGTCCCTTTCGCCTCCTTTCTTTAACGATTCTATTCCACTATTTCTTCATATATTAGTGTAACACTTGTATCGCTGTGACTTGTCCCATGGAAAGTTGGCCATAGTGAGTTGTCCTGCTGTGAGTCGGCTGTAGTGGGTTGACTGCGGCGAGTTGCCCTAGACTCCCACCAGCAAAGTTGATGGATTCTGCTTCATCGGTGGTGATGAAGGCAATGTTGGAAGAGGTGAAAGACCAGGTTAGGCAGTGATCATCATGGCTATATGTTGGTTGCTAGGAGTCAATTACGACTGGATGGCACATAATGAATCAAAATCAATACGAAGGCTGAAAATGCCCAACCTGGAGAGTTGTGCTGTTGAAATAGGAATTTGACATCAAGATCTAGCACCCAATTTAATAGAATGAGCAAAGAGGTCTCCAAATACCTGACTCAATAGAGGGGAATTCATAATACCAAGTTGCTTTAATTACATTACTATGTCCAGTGGGAATGTTCCTTCAAAATAAGTAAGCCTTTGAGTCTGATTTAAAACAGAGCTGGCAATAAAGAGGTTCACAGGCAATTTTACCAGTGTTGAGCGAAGAAATCTCTCTCCCTCCCTTCCCCCCAACACACACACACCACACACACACACACAAGAAGTAATGTGTAAACTCGTTGTGATCTTTGATAATTGCCTTAACCTATTACGATCTCCCTAAAGAGATCATAATCGTTCTTTGTAATCCCTTTGTAATCGTTCTTCTCTCTTTACAAATAATGATGAACACCTGCAGTTTTAAAAATACTTGTCACTGAAGTGGTTAACCCCTGGGAGTGTCCTGTTTTAGAAGCTTACTCACTTCTTTTCTAACAAGTGCCTTTGTCTTTCCTCCTTGCGATCTCTTTCTCTCTCTCATACACGTACGCATTCTCAATGTCCATTTTGTTTTGGCTCCTGGATACCAGTGGATGGGAAATGGGATCAAAGAGGAACCCCCAAATTATCAGTTAAGCAGGACCTCCGCCTTCCTGGAAAACACCCCAAGTGGCATTTTTTGCTTCATAACAACCCATAAATGTAGACCTCTGGCTGACAGTGACTTCTCAAATGAAGGTTCATAAATTCAGGGGTAAGTGCATTTGCCATAGATATTTACAAATGCTTACGTCTTTTAAAAATCAAAGCGATAAGGGATATGTATATTTGCAAATGCACACTTAATGCCCAGAGGGAGATGTGATCTAGTTCAGCACTCTAAGAGGCATATCACAATTTCTTGTGTGGCTTGTTGTCTCTTTAAGAGTCATGATTGATGCAAGTATCGGTCGACAACATCAGAACTGGCTTATAGTGACCAAGAACAGGACAGGTTGCTCTATTTTTTCCAAGTGTATTATGTAGCTTCAATTCTTAATATCTTAATGCCTCAATTTATTGCTTAAACACACAAACACTCCATGGGGTGGAGTGGGTTCCACTTACCTTCGCCACCGGTTCGCATCGAGACATTTCGCGCGTCCCCTCGTGCGATTTGGCTTGCGCGCATGCTCAGAAGCAGGAATGAGCCCGAAACACAGCTGAGGAGCTCATCAGCTGTGCTTCGGGTGAAGAAATAAAGGCAAGAATTCACCCACAGGTGGGTGGGAGGGCCCTTTTTCAAACCGCAGAAGGGGAAAAATTTGCACAATATTCCCAAAAAAGATGGCGGCGTGCACGGAACGGCACCAACAGTGATGTCACCAGCGGGTTGCTACCGGTTCGGGCGATCCGGTCCGAACCGGGAGGAACCCACCACTGGAACACTCAATGGATAATATCATCACCTGCTAACCATCCCTCAACAGTCTCAAAGAAGTTGCTCTCACAAATATTTATTAGATATTAAAGATCCCTCTGCTTTGAGGCTGCCCCTGAACAGTTAGGACTTCTTGATAGTTGTCTTCTTCTTTTTTTAAATTACCATTTGCCTGGTTTCCAGGGTAGAATTTATTTATTTATTATTTATTTATTTATTTATTTGTCAAACATGTATAGGATAGTAGTAATTTGTATAAACATAAGTAAAAAGTAACGATAAAAGAGGACAATAGGACAGTAGGACAGGGATGGTAGGCACGCTGGTGCGCTTATGCACGCCCCTTACAGACCTCTTAGAAACTAGGAGAGGTCGACTGTAGACAATCTAAGGTTAAAGTTTTTGGGGTTTGGGGAAGAAACCACAGAGTCAGGTAGTGCATTCCAGGCATTGATCACTCTGTTGCTGAAGTCGTATTTTCTGCAGTTGAGTTTGGAGCAGTTTACATTGAGTTTGAATCTATTGTGTGCGCGTGTGTTGTTGCGGTTGAAGCTGAAGTAGTCATTGACAGGTAGGACATTGTGGCAGATGATTTTATGAACTACATTTAGATCAGATCAAAGGCGATGTAGCTCTAAGTTGTCTAAGCCCAAAATTTCAAGTCTGGTGGAATAAGGTATTTTGTTGTGAGCGGAGGAGTGAAGGACTCTTCTTGTGAAATATTTCTGGACTCTCTCGATTGTATTTATGTCTGATATGCAGTGCGGGTTGTGTGCTGGGTTGGAGAAAGGACTGAATTTGAGCTCACACAGAATGCTTTCACACCTTTCAGGAGAATACCTAGAAGCAAAGGGCTTCCCTCTGAAGTACGATTTTCAAAGTTCTGCAGTTCTCCATTTATCTTGAACCCCCTTCAACCCCGCTGAATAATGCAGGATCTTTTGCCTGATGTGGAAGTTAAGCAGAGATGCTTTTGATATCACCGGAATGGCCCTATGCAAAGTGATCCAGAGAGCTTTTAGCCACTAGAATACATTATCTATAGAATGAGCTGATTCCCAACTTATTTGGCAATATCCCAGAAAATTCTGGACAGATATTTGTTCGTTATATTTCTGCGTTAAAAAGTGGAATTGGAGAAGAAGACTGAAAAGTTTCTTTCTGCAAACCCTTGATGGAGAAATTTTGGTCTTCTGTCAAACAGTGGTGCCCAGGAAATGAGTTTAGTGGTTGAAAATTCAATTACATCATCATCATCACATCATCATCATCATCATCATCATCATCATCATCATCATCATCATCATCATCATCATCATCATCATCATCATCATTATTGAGTTATTGTGCTGTTAAGCACATACACAGCGAAATGTGTTGTAGTAATGGTGTTGCAGTTTGATATGAATGCTATTCAGTCAATAAACAGAATTTCTTTAGTATGTACAAAGTAGTTTTTACTTGAATAGTAGCAAAGTTAAATAGGAAGTCCAAGTCATACACAGTTATTCAGTCAATGCGAAGTTTCTTCTTCTTGCCTATCTTTGTTTTAACTCACAAACAAAGATTACAGCTATCATTTAATTCTATCCTATCACAGATAGTTACTCTTCTTTTCACAGCAATTCCACACAGTCATAAAGTAATCTACTCACAGTAAAGCAGCAGAGAGTCTTCAATCCGGAACACACCGTCAAACACCACTCACCACACTAAACCACACTAAACCATAAACCACCAACCACCAACCACATTGAGCATGCTCTCTTGCTTACTTATATAGTGATCATCCACAATGCATTTAAAGCAATATACACATAACAATGATTTGTGGCTTAATCATATATTAACACACCCAATCGTTTGAACAAGGTTCTAACAATTATTATTATTATTATTATTATTATTATTATTATTATTATTATTATTATTATTATTATTATTATTATTATTATTATTATTATTATTATTATTATTATTATTATTATTATTATACAATTGTATCACAGCGGCCAGTTGTTTCGCCGGATTTGGCATTGATTACTAGTCGAGCCCCACCCAGGGGCCTAGGAAGTCGTAATGTATTTTCGAAGTATATGTGCGGAACCGAGCAGTGCGGCTTTCTGCATTTGACTGATGGTGATTTTGTCAATTTTGAGCTGTTTTAAATGTAATTCCAGTGCTTTTGGGATAGCACCCAGTGTTCCAATCACTACTGGAATTACCACTGCTGGTTTGTGCCATAATCGTTGGATTTCAATTTTTAAGTCCTGGTATTTTGCAATTTTTTCGTGTTCCTTTTCATCGACCTTGCTATCTCCTGGTATTGCAATGTCAATTATAGTCACCTTGTTGTTCTCGACCAACGTGATGTCTGGTGTATTATGCGCCAGTACCTTGTCTGTTTGTATACGAAAATCCCACAAGATCTTGACCATCTGATTTTCAGTGACTTTTTCAGGCTTGTGTTCCCACCAGTTTGTAGCAGTATGGATGTTATAATTTTTGCATAAATTCCAGTGGATCATTTGTGCAACAGAGTTGTGTCGTAATTTGTAATCAGTCTGTGCGATTTTCTTGCAGCAGCTGAGCACATGGGCTACAGTTTCATCAGCTTCCTTGCATAATCTGCATTTAGCATCATTTGAAGATTTATCAATTTTGGCCTTTATGGCATTTGTACGAATTGCCTGTTCTTGTGCGGCCAGGATCAATGATTCTGTTTCTTTCTTTAAAGTACCAGATGTTAACCATAACCAAGTTTTTTCACTGTCCACTTTGTCTTTTATTTTTTCCAGAAATTGGCCATGTAATGCTTTATTTTGCCAACTCTCCATTCTTGATTTTATCACATTTTTTCTGTATTCTTGTTTCGTCTGTTGGACCTTCAGTAGATTTTTGTTCTTTACTTCAATTAATAGATGTTCTTGACTTTCTTTTAAATAATCCGCCAATGCATGCTTTTCTTCTTCAACTGTTTGCTTTACTTGTAGTAGTCCTCTGCCACCTGATTTTCTGGGCAGGTAAAGTCTATCAGTGTCACTACGTGGATGTAAACTGTAGTGCATTGTCATTAGTTTTCTGGTGTTTCGGTCCAAAATGTCCAAATCAGCTTGTGTCCAGTTAATTATACCAGCCGTGTATCTTATGACTGGTATTGCCCAGGTATTCATGGCCTTGATGGTGTTTCCACCATTTAATTTAGATTTCAAAATTTTCCTAACTCTGTTGGTGTACTCTCTTCTAATGATAGTTTTCAAATTATTATTATTATTATTATTATTATTATTATTATTATTATTATTATTATTATTATTATTATTATTATTATTATTATTATTATTATTATTATTATTATTATTATTAAACTCACCCAGCCGCTAAAATAAGGCATGGATGGGCAGGCCTGTGAAATATATATTTTGGTCAGCTCTTTAGATTTCATTATAAGAGATGCCCTATGAAGCTTGCCTTTCTCTAAGGAGGTCAACCGCTGTAAATTTGGGCTACATTTGCATGTAGCATCTTTCTCAGCAACTTTGGAGAAGGGGGGAGGTTTAGCTCCAGCTAATTCTCCGCAATGAAGTCCCACGTAGGCAGAAAAAACGTATTTCCCATTGTTGGAAGTGACAAGGATGTACTGATCTGGATTATTTTTTAAGTGAGGAGATGTCATCGTTCCTGGCTTTAAAATGCATATTTATATTTATTTTATTTATTTATTTTTGTCAAATACATGTTGGTAATATACATAGATATAGCATTGTTTATATACATAAGAAGGGTACTGATAAGAGGGAGCATTAGGACAGGGACGGTAGGCACGCTGGTGCACTTATGCACGCCCCTTACTGACCTCTTAGGAATCGGGTGAGGTCAACAGTGGACAGTCTAAGGGTAAAGTTTTGGGGGTTTGGTGACGAAACCACAGAGTCAGGTAGTGAGTTCCAGGCATTTACCACTCTGTTGCTAAAGTCATATTTTCTACAGTCAAGTTTGGAGCGGTTCACTTTGAGTTTGTATCTGTTGTGTGCTCGTGTATTGTTGTGGTTGAAGCTGAAGTAGTCGTTGACAGGAAGGAGGTTGTAGCAGATAATTTTATGAGCTATGCTTAGGTCGTGCCGAAGGTGATGCAGTTCTAAGCTTTCTAAGCCCAGGATTTCGAGTCTGGTTGCGTAAGGTTATATCCTTGCCATGCAAATATTCGGTGTCTGAACTCTATAATTCCGTTATCACGAAGTGCATAATCGAAGAAACTTAATTACCTTTGCCAACAGGAAAAGGTGGGAAGGAAGACCCACGGGGTGAATAAGGGGAAACATATCTTTACAAAACTGCACTGCTGAAATCCTGAATGCATTTTTTCAGGCATTTGTAGGCCTCTTTGTGAAATTCTATCTATCTCATTGAATTAAATCAGCACTTCCCCCCTCCCCCCCCGGTTTGGTATATATACAGGTAGACCAACCGTTGAGCTCAAATTTCTGTTGCTAAGCGAGACATTGGTTAAGCGAGCTTCGCCCCATGTTACGACCTTTCTTGCCACAATCGTTAAGTGAATCGTGGCAGTTTGCGAAGTGAATCTGGCTTCTTGGCAGGCTTTGCTTGTCAGAAGGTCGCAAAAGGGGATCATGTGAAAATCCACCCCCCCACCAGGACACGTCAACCGTCATAAATATGAGCCAGTCACCCAGTGGCTGAATTTTGACCACGTGACCATGGGGATGCTGCAACTGTCATAAGGGTGAAAAAAAAATGATCATAAGCTGCTTTTTTCAGTGCTGTTGTAACTCCGAAGGTCACTAAACGGACTGTTGTAAGTGGAGGACTACCTGTATAAATGGACAGTAGAAAATTATGCTTTCTAAACAGATCCGGCAATTGCTTTGTATCCTTTTTTGGAGGTTGCAGTAAACAGGGGAATTTAAATCCAATAAACACGTATAAACACGGACAGTGTAGGTCCAGCAAATTTGAGGATTTGGTAGTCTGTCTGTCTGTCTGTCTGTCTGTCTGTCTGTCTGTCTGTCTGTCTGTCTGTCTGTCTCTCTCTCTCTCTCTCTCTCTCTCTCACCCTCTCTCTCTCTCTCCCTCCCTCCCTCTGTCTCTGTCTCTGTCTTTCTTTCTCTGTCTTTCTTTCTCTCTTTCTCTTTGACTCTCTGTCTCTGTCTGTCTGTCTCTCCCTCCCTCCCTCTTTCTTTCTTTCTTTCTTTCTTTCTTTCTTTCTTTCTTTCTTTCTTTCTTTCTTTCATTCTTTCTCTCTCTCTCTCTCTCTCTCTCTCTCTCTCTCACTCTCTCTCTCTCTCTGTCTCTGTCTGTCTGTCTGTCTGTCTGTCTGTCTGTCTGTCTGTCTGTCTGTCTGTCTGTCTCTCTCTCTCTCTCTCTCTCTCTCTCTCTGTGTGTGTGTGTGTGTGTCTCCCTCCCTCCCTCCCTCCCTCCCTGTGTGTGTGTTCATGAGATCATGAGTGAGTATGATGTTGGTAGAATTATAAGTATATGCAATTTGAGAAGTAAATGCATTATAGCAATCAGATGTTTGGAGGCCATGCAATAGAATTACAAAATGATTTAGATGGACTTTAAATTATGATAGCAGTGAAATAACAAAACGGCATCTCTTGGAACCTAATCTGCAGGTATTGTGAGGAATTTACAGTAATAAAGACAATCTATGATTTTCCGTGTCGTATTATAACACATCACCTTACATTCTGCCTCCTACTCGTTGCTGCATTATTCATGCTTTGGCACAGAAAGACAGTCTTTTAAATTCATTATATATATATTTTTAAAAAATAAAATCATTTTAATTCGTTCTAGATTCTGATTGCATACTGGAACATGCCCCATGTTTCTAGCTGCAATTAAACAGTTTTCTTGGAGGTATTATAAAATCATATTTTTTTAAAAAAAAGAAAAGAAAAGAAATGATTTCTTTACATTTAATTATTCTGATCCCCCAAAAAGCTTTATCTGCTGTGGCTGTTGATGGAAGCCTGGAAGATATCTCAGGATTGTAATCATACCCTTTTATCTGTGGTGGTCCTTCATAACAGCACTTTCAAAATCCTATTCTTAGAAAAAGATTCCCATAAGAATAAAAGATTCTTATAAATAAAAAGATTCCCATGTTGCCTCTGATATAAGGATTTTTAGCAATAGCAATAGCACTTAGACTTATAAACTGCTTCACAGTGCTTTACAGCCCTCTCTAAGCGGTTTACCAAGTCAGCCTACCGCCCCCAACAATCTGGGTCCTCATTTTACCGACCTCAGAAGGATGGAAGGCTGAGTCAACCTTGAGCCTGGTGAGATTTGAACAGCTGAACTGCTGAACTAGCAGTCAGGTGAAGTAGCCTGCAGTAGCTGCATTTAACCACTGCGCCACCTCGGCTCAGTGGTTAAATGGATAGATATTTAAAAATATCTATCCCTTTTGAATATACATTTTGAATATATCTATCCCTTTTGAATATACATTTAGAAACATAATGATTACTTCTCTATTACTTATTGTTAATTCCATTTGGTCTCAAAGTCTGTAGAGATTCTCAGTCATCCAGGTCGTGGCTCAGGGGTGGGTTCTACTTACTTTCTTCACTGGTTCACATCGCGATGGAAGTGTGTGCACGTCCCTTCCTGGAAATGACCCTCTGCACATGCAATCCACGGTGACCGGAGAACCGGTTCGGGAGCGTGGACCACCGGTCATCGCTGCCGGTTCGGTGAGCGGTGCCGAATTTCCGCTACCAGTTCTAAAGAACCGGTCCGAGCCAGCAGCAACCCACCACTGTCATGGTTGTTCCAAAGGTGCTTTTTTCAAGAGGCAACTGGACTTTCTTGTTTTTTCTTTTGAAGACATTTCTCTTCTCATCCACGAAGCTTCTTCAGCTCTGACAGGAGAGTGGGGAATGGAAGGATTTATATTCCTTGCAGACAGCTGGTCATTTGCATCCTTTTAGAGGGTCATTGAGGCCACTTGGAGGTTTATCTGTGTCCTCAGGATCACCTAAGTAGCGCTCCTGGTTCCTATAGTCTGCAATTTTTCCTCTGGAAATCCATTTCTACTCCCACACCATTCAAAGGGTCTTCAACCCAAATTGTATAGCTAAAAGTCTGTAGAGATTCTCAGTCATCCAGGTCATGCTTGTCCCAAAGGTGCTTTTTCAGGAGGCAACTGGACTTATTTTTTTCTTTGAAGACATTTCACTTCTCATCCAAGAAGCTTCTTCTTCAGTTCTGACAGGATAGTGGGGAATGGAAGGATTTATACTCCATTTGGTCTCTTTATTGTCAGAAATCATAAAAACTAGTAGACTTCACTAAGTAATCCCATACATGCTATGGTGGAGTCCATTTGGTCTGCTCCTTAAATCTTTTTCCTGTTGTATGTTTCTTTAATGCCTTATTTATTTATTTAGGATATGGCACTTTAATACCATAATTATGAAATTGTTATTTTTGGGATTCTGAAAATAATAGAAAAACAGCCTGGAATAATAAGCTTTCTTTTGGAATAAACACAACGTATGTTGATTGAAATATTGTAGTATGTTTGACTTGGGCAATGAATAGCATCAGTCTATCCTCTATAAATCATACTATCCTATATCAAACTTTCTGAACAAAAGATGTAAATTAAGCAGATCTTCAGTGTAGTTAAAGTTGATGACAATGCATAATGATATGGGAAGTCTGTCTTCCCTTTTGTTTAATATTTTTTTTTCTAGAATATCATCTTTTTGGATTATGGATGGTCAAATAATGTGGCATTATTTGTTCATGTTCATAATTTCAGTAGATGTTCAACACCAGGCATGGATAATTAGCATTTGAATTTGAGTCATTCGCAGTATATTTGTCAATTGCAATAGATTCTGATTATCCACATTTCCCTTACTTGAAAATGGATAATTTTTCAGGAACTCAATATGCTTTTACAAGGTAGTAAAAGTCCCATCACCCTATGTGAAGATGCAGGCTGACAGGGAGTTCTTGAAGTACGATCATAATGGAGCCTGGAATTTCCATCGTAAGTCATGATGGTTGTAAATCAAGGCACCAACATGACTGGATTTTATTTTATTGCTTCTTTTGCAGTGGTCTTTAAGCAAATCCATATATTTGTACAGGTGTTTTCCCCCCACCCAGAAACCAGCCAGAAGGGCTGAAAAACAGCAACAAACATTGTAAATAGAACCATGGTCGCGCAGTGGTTAGAGTGCAGTACTCCAGGCTATTTCTGCTGACTGCCAGCTGCCTGCAATTTGGCAGTTCAACTCTCACCATACTCAAGGTTGACTCAGACTTCCATCCTTCCGAGGTGGGTAAAATAAGAATCCAGATTGTTGGGGGCAGTTGGCTGACTCTGTAAACCTCTTAGAGAGGGCCGTAAAGCATGGCATATAACTCTAAGGGCTATTGCTAAATTGTAGTCATGTGACTGTAGAGCACTGCAAGTGGTTGTAACATGAGCTGGTTGCCAAGTCTCCAAATTGTGATCACGTGAGATGTAGACATTTTTGAGGTATGGCCATTACAGGAAGTCAACTTATCAACCAAAAGATTGACCTGTAGGCAGAATTGGGCTATTTCTGGCCTGTAAGTGACCTCATGAATACAGTTTTGGAAACAGCGGGACATTTTTTAATTAAGACTGCAGATCGCTGAGATGAAAGACGTTGAAAAGTTTGGCCAAGTGATTTGCTTTGAAGAACGTACTAATCCATCATTGTGAAGCCTTGACATGGCACCCAATCCATTGCTTCCCATGTAGGCCATATCTGGAAGTATAAAATACTTCGTCCATTCATCCATTTAACACCCTTAGTGTATGTATGCCTCTTCCTTCACAGCATTGTTAATTTTGCAGTGCTGGCTCCTGATTTGAATGGGATCTTTGCCAAGGTATCTGCATAATGTCCTGTCACTCAGAAATTTTGCTACTCTCACCAGGGGTGGGTTCTGGTTTGTTTTGCTGCCGGTTCTCTCAGGGACGTGCTTCGTGCATGCGCGCACATGCACAGTACTTAAAAAAAGTTTTTGTGCAAGAAGCAAAAAACAAGATGGCAGTGCCTATGACACCGCCAAAAGAACCAGTTCGGGGGCATGGCAGGTCTGGGTCGCTGCCGGTTGTAGCGACCCAGGCCACCAAGTTACTACCTGTTCTATAGAACCAGTCTGAACCGGTAGGAACCCACCTCCGACTCTCACCAATCTACTCTGCCCTTCTCTGTGCCTAAGATGTGCGCAGAAGAGAAGCTAAGGTGCACAGAGACAGCTTCTACAGTGCAGGATTCTGTTCTCATCTTTTTATTGTGATGTATGTGACGAAAGAGGTCAAATGAGGAATGAAGGACAGGAAGAGGGATTAGCATTAGGCCCTTCGCTTTGCTCCTTATCTTTAGAAGTGCATTTTTGGATTAGAATTTTGAGGCCAAAGCAGAGAATGGATGAATAGCAGAGAATGGCTGAATTATGAGGCTCCCAGTAGCAGAGAATGGATGTAGCTTAGAGTTCAACTGTTGGATTTTTGGTGATCATCAGTTTCATTAACAACAACAACAGAGTTGGAAGGGACCTTGGAGGTCTTCTAGTCCAACCCCCTGCTTAGGCAGGAAACCCTACACAACTTCAGACAAATGGTTATCCAACATCTTCTTAAAAACGTCCAGTGTTGGAGCATTCACAACTTCTGGAGGCATGTTGTTCCACTGATTAATTGTTCTAACTGTCAGAAATTTCTCCTTAGTTCTAAGTTGCTTCTCTCCTTGTTTAGTTTCCACCCATTGCTTCTTGTTCTACCCTCAGGTGCTTTGGAGAATAGTTTGACTCCCTCTTCTTTGTGGCAACCCCTGAGATATTGGAACACTGCTATCATGTCACCCCTGGTCCTTCTTTTCATTAAGCTAGACATACCCAGTTGCTGCAACCGTTCTTCATAAGTTTTAGCCTCCAGTCCCCTAATCATCTTTGTTGCTCTTCTCTGCACTCTTTCCAGAGTCTCAACATTCTTTCTACATCGTGGCGACCAAAACTGAATGCAGTATTCCAGTATTTCATTTCCTAACAGACATTTTTTTTTTTTTTGCAGAAGTCCAAGTTAATGCGTGGTAGAGTGGAGTTTGCTAGCCATTTATATATAACTTGCTCTACCATTCTTAGTAGGGATGCTGAGTTCCTCCAGCATCCAGATACCCAGGGAACCTCATCACATCAATCAGTCAATCAAGGAAGAGACAATGGTCTCATCAAGGAGCCATCAAGGAAGAAACCAAATCGCTTGTCACGAGTACCAGATGCTGCAAAAAAAAAAAAAAAGAAAGAAAGAAAAAGAAAAAAAAGACGAGGACATGTTATGCTTTTCCTTTCTAGTTCATTTTGGCCTCTGCTATATAGGCAGCTTCCCTTCCTCCCCTCCTTGAACAGTTCTGCTTTATTAAAGACATAATCATCATCACCAACATGTAATTTTTCAGTTTAGGAAAACAGAAAGCCATTGATATTTTGTTGCCTCCCTTGTACGGATGATTATAGTTTAGTTGACAGAAATGCGACTAAGCAGCTGGAGTCTCGTTTCCATCTTTCTCTGCCCATTGTCATAACAGGGGAGTAGATTGTGATTTTGAAAGAGTCCCAAGGCTGGAGGGAAGAGGGTGTCTTTCCAAAGAGCTGGTAGTCCATCATTTGGGAAGACGAAAGAAGCCGATACTTTAAGTGGCCTAGCGGTGAAATCTACTTACCTTCTTACTTAGAAGCCATGCAATTTGCGCACCTGCGAGCACCAGCGCACATGCTTTTTCACCCTCTGCATATGCGCAGAAGGCTTTGCGCATGCGCAGAGGGTTAAAGAGGTGGCGCAGTGGTTAAAAGCAGCACTGCAACCTACTTCAGCTGACTGCTAGTTCAGCAGTTTAGCTGTTCAAATCTCACCGGCTCAAGGTTGACTCAGCCTTCCTTCCTTCCTTCCCTCCCTCCCTCCCTCCTTCCCTCCTTCCTTCCTTCCTTCCTTCCTTCCTTCCTTCCTTCCTTCCTTCCTTCCTTCCTTCCTTCCTTCCTTCCTTCCTCCTTCCCTTCCCTCCCTTCCCTTCCCTCCCTCCCTCCCTCCATCGTTAGAATGCAGCATTGCAGGCTAATTCTGCCCATTGCCAGCAGTTTGATCTTGATTGGCTCAAGGTTGACTCAGCCTTCCATCCTTCTGAGGTCGGTAAAATGAGGACCCAGATTGTTGGGGGCAATATGCTGAACTCTGTAAACCGCTTAGAGAGGGCTGTAAAGCACTATGAAGCGGTATATAAGTCTAAGTGCTATTGCTATTGCTATTGCAAAATGAAAATGGCAGCATCTGGGTGGTGGGCAGAGCCTCACGCTGCCACTGCTACCGGTTCTCCGAACCACCGGCAGCTGCCGCTACTAGTATACCCGAACTGGGCCGAACCGGTAGCATTTCACCCCTGCGTAGCTTACAACTGAGTGGATGGGAAGATGAAAGAAGGAGAATTTTTTTCAAATGGATATAGAGTCCCTGTTGAGGGGTAGAAGAAATCCATTCATAACAATGTGAGCCATAAAATGTTGAAGTAGGGTTTTCTTTTTTCTTTTTTTTCCCTCTTCATTTTGTCTGGTATCTTTTCTGTGAAAAAAAAAATATCTTCCATCATAAAAACGAACAATTAGACTTTGTGCCATCTTTATTCTTTTGATACCCAGAAAAAGCACATCTTGCTGCTTTTAATTGATAGGAAATATGTTTTTTTTCCTCCCTTTTGTGAAAAGCAATTTCCTCTTGTAGGTGAATAAGAAAATGGCAGTATCTGAGCAAGAAATGCTTTAGGAATGCTTTTGTAGACTAACGGTGACACAATTATTCTGGTAGAGACTGTTTAAGCACCCATGCATCTGTTTAAAAGCTGGTGGAAAGAAAAACTATTGTGTGTGGAAAACTTTTACTGTTCTTTCATTAATATCAGTTGAAGCTTCTTAACAAAAAATGCTTCTGCCCAGTGAAATTAGGCATCAAAAAAAGTTCTGTATTTTTTTTAATCAAGGGTCTCCAAACATTTTGGGCAGGTTGACACATTTGACATTTTGAAAACATCTTGTAAGCATTCCTTCAAAATGGCTGTTAAGGTAGGCAATTTACCATTTGCCACGCATTCATAAACCCACAACACAGGAGAGCAACATAGGAGAACAAACCCATCAGGACAAGATTCAGCAGTCCATCTGCATTTAAAAGACACAGGCCACTTTTTTTTAATATAAATTTTTATTTATAATACAATTTAAAAACATGGACATGACGTGACATTCCAGTTTAAACATTTCCATCGAGTTGTTTCTCCTCCTATATACAGTTCTTTATCTCTCTCTATATATATATGAGGGTGAGTCAAAACATAATGCCATTTTCTTTAGGAGAGGTATAATTACCAACACAGGAACATGTAGCATACATCAAAATGAAGCTGGTCCTCTGTGGATCACATCCCTACTTCTCAACATAGTCACCGTTTCTCTCAATAGCAATGTTCCACCTTCGAATGAGAGCATGTATCCCTGCCTCGTAAAATTCTGTTGACTGTTCTTTGAGCCACTTCTTCACTGCAGTTTTCACTTCCTCATCACTGGAATAATGTTTGCCTCTCAAACCCTCTTTCATGGGGCCGAAGAGATGATAGTCTGAAGGTGCTGAGAGGCAAACATCATTCCAGTGACAAGGAAGTGAAAACTGCAGTGAAGAAGTGGCTCAAAGAACAGTCAACAAAATTTTATGAGACAGGGATACATGCTCTCATTTGAAGGTGGAACATTGCTATTGAGAGAAACGGTGACTATGTTGAGAAGTAGGGATGTGATCCACAGAGGACCAGCTTCATTTTGATGTATGCTACATGTTCCTGTGTTGGTAATTATACCTGTCCTAAAGAAAATGGCATTATGTTTCGACTCACCCTCATATCTCAACTTTATATACAGTACTAAATCTATATTAGAGAATGAATCATAATACTTTGAAATCTGGGATAAATTGTACTACTGGTGGGAATCGAGGAGGACTGTTGGGATTATAAATTAGCGACAAGTTGGAAATGTATATACTCTTATGTTAACATATTGGAAAATGGACAAAGGCCACTCTTTTGAAGACAGCAAAGTCCACATTTTGGACAGAGAGGGCCACTGGTTTGACAGAGTGGTCAAAGAGGTCATCTGTGTCAAAATTGAATATCCCTCTCTCAACAGAGAGGGAGGGATATGACATTGTCTATCTTCAGTCTACAACACGGCCTTTTCAACAGTCCCAAGAATGCTCCACAACCATTTGCACCACTCAGGTGACCCTGAGGACACAAATAAACCTCCAAGTGGCCTCAACAACAGAATGCAAATGACCAGCTGTGTGCAAGGAATATAAATCCTTCCATTCCCCACCATCCTGTCAGAGCTGAAGAAGCTTCTTGGATGAGAAGCGAAACATCGTCAAAGAAAAAAACAAGAAAGTCCAGTGGCCTCTTGAAAAAAAAAGCAACTTTGGGACAACCACGATTGAGAATCTCCATAGACTTTTGCCATACAGTACTCCTCATTTAGCGACCACAGTTGGGATTGGCAACTTGATTGTTAAGTGAAGCAGTCTCCAAGTGAAACCGTGACTGCGGTTATCATCTTTACTTCAGCTTCCCTTTGCTTTGCAGACTTGCCAAGGTTTTAAAAGCAAGGATTGGTTGTGAAGCCACTTTTCACCCCTACAGTAATTTTGAATGGTCACTGAACAAGGTAGTTGCCAATCAAGGGGCTACCTTTAATCAAAAAAGTAAATGGAGCATCTTCCAGGATTTTGCTTCTCCCTACCTCTTTTATCTGTTGTCTTTTTCTTTCTTTAAATGGCTGGGGGGGTGTGATATATCCAAACCAAAGACAGAATGGTAGCCATTTGCAATATTTTTTCCCCTCATTGCCTCTATGGAGTTCAGATGCCCGCTTGTAAACAGAGGTTAGATCAGAGGCAGAGATTTTGCTTAGTAGCATGCCAACTTCCAGTTTGTAAATCAATAACTAATGGGGGAAAAAAAAAACCAGGAGGCCGCCTTGGACTAAGCCCAGCTGTTGGTCTCTAGAGAATAATAGTGTTAATAATAACTGGTTGTGATTCTCCAGAGCTTCAGACTGGCTCATTTCCACTAGTGATTGGAGATGTTGGACTTCCACATAGAAAACATCAGCTTTGATACAGAGCTCCTGCTATTCCCTGGGATGCTTTGATTCAGAGACGACACACAGCTTTCCGTCCCTGGCTCCGTCTTTTCAAAGATCCAAGCGTTATACCACAGCTCTGTAAATTTGTAGAGTTCTGCAAGTTTTGCATTTGATCCTCAGGCATCCAGACTTGAATAGCATCTCCCAAATAATAAGGGCATTTTTTATTTTATTTATTTTTTTAAAAAAGGGGGGGGAGAGAGTTGTATGTACAGTTTAGCGGCGCAAAAATCGGCGGCGTTTATTCCCCAGAGTTATTTTTCTGCTCGTTTGATTTAATGTCAGGTTTAAGATAACTAAGGGCACTGGCAGAATGCTTTGAATGAGAGAGAGAGAGAGGGATGTGTGTGCATGAGTGAGTGTGCAGGCTCACTCATTATCCCTAGGCTGCAGGACAATTAGTGCTACAATTTCATAATAGTGATGGAAATGGTGTGTTGCTGTTCTGCACAAAGGACACAGACTATATAATAATACCGTTGCATTATTATTGCCATTTATAATGTATTGAATGCCTGTGCCATTCTTTGCCATTCTATAATAAAAAAATAAAGAATCAGAGTGGTAGTAATTTCCCAAAGGAGGGCCAAGGGTGATGATGGAAAGATAATTATTTTTCATTTGTATTTTTGTAATAGATGCTACCCTTTCCTTTCTTTTCCTTTTCCTTTTCCTTTCCTTTCCTTTCCTTTCCTTTCCTTTCCTTTCCTTTCTTTTCCTTTCCTTTCCTTTTCCTTTTCCTACTTCCCTTCTTCCTTTCCTTTCCTTTCCTTTCCTTTCCCTTTCCCTTTCCCTTTCCTTTTCCTACTTCCCTTCTTCCTTTCCTTACCCTTTCCCTTTCCCTTTCCTTTTCCTACTTCCTTTCCTTTCCTTTCCTTTCCTTTCCTTTCCTTTCCTTTCCTTTCCTTTCCTTTCCTTTCCTTTCCTTTCCTTTCCTTTCCTTTCCTCTCCTCTCCTCTCCTCTCCTCTCCTCTCCTCTCCTCTCCTCTCCTTTCCTTTCTCTTTCCCTTTCCCTTTCCCTTTCCTTTTCCTACTTCCCTTCTTCCTTTCCTTTCCTTTCCTTTCCTTTCCTCTCTCTCTTTTTCTTCCCTTTCCCTTTCCCTTGCTTTTCTCTCCTTTTCTCTTTTTTTTCTCCCTTCCCTTCCCCTTCCCTGTCAGCCAACAGAGTAGATTATGCCAGATAAAAACTTCCACTACTGCTAATGGTTATCATTTCCCCCTGGAAATATTCAGTAAAATGATCCTTCAAATTTTCCTTCCTCTCAAGAAATTCCGGAATATTAAGAATTCTAAAATATAAGGATCAGAGAAAACGTTGGAGAGCATCTTCTCCAAGTCCCTTCATTAATACAAGAATCCAGTCCTATTATATTTGTGACAATGGCCTTTCAGCTCTACTTCCACCAATTCTGGCAACTCGTGAATGTGGCTACTCCATTGTTGAACATACCTAACATTAGGATTTTTGTCTGACGACCTACCAAAATCTACATCCATTTGTAGATGGATTCCTGCTCTTCACATTTGTTTGAAGATGTTTGCCCCATCTTCCTCATCAGATTCCTTCAAATGCTAGTATCCCTTTAATCCTCTTTTTCAGGCTAAAATATTTCATCTTGCTTTCTTTCAAGGCAATATTGAATAATACCTTATTATAGTTTACTACTTTTATGATAGCATATAGTCACTGCCTTTGTATTAACCATGAAACATCACCTATAGTTCTAGCAGTCACATTAATTATAACTTATGTAGTGATTCTTTATTGCTTTTAGCTCTAGTTGCCTTGTTTATAGTCTATATTTAATACATTGATTGTTTTGGGTGAGGGGGAGGGGACTGTCAAATGTCTATAGTTTAAAATCATACCTTATGCTGCCTTTGGATAAGGTGACCAGACGTCCCGCTTTTGGCGGGACAGTCCCGCTTTTTAATAATTTGTCCTGCATCCCGCGGCGTTTCAAAAAAGTCCTGCTTTTAAAATTTGAATTTGCCCTGTACACCCCTCTGCCTCCTGCCTCGCCTGCCTCCTCCTGCCAGGCGGGGAGGGAGGGCAGTGAGAGGGGCAGCGGCAGTCTTGCCTGTTCATCGCCGCAGAGCCGAAGAAGCTGGTGGCGTTCGCGGCATGGGGCTTCCCCTGCCCGCTTTCCCCGGCCGACGGGACACCGCCATTTGCGTTCTTTTGCCCTCTGTGCAAGCAGAACGCTTTGCGCATGTGCAGAGGGCAAAAGAACGCAAATGGCGGTGTCCCGGCAGCCGGGGAAAGCGGGCGGGGGAAGCCCTGCGCTGCGAACGCCACTAGCTTCTTCGGCTCTGCGGCGACGAACAGGTAAGCCTGCGCCGGTAGGAACCCACCCCTGGCTGCAATGAAGGGGGGTGTTTGGGGGGGTGCACAAAGCTGCAGGATAAGAGAGACGGACCCCTCCCATCTTGCTCCCCTAGAAACCCCCCCCCATCAATGGTGTCCCGCTTTACAAATATTAAAATCTGGTCACCTTACCTTTGGAGCAAACTAAGTACACTTTTTATTGAATCAAATACAATTTGATTTGGTTCAATAGATCTTAGGGTCTCTTTGTATTAGTTGTTTGAGTAATAGGTTAGCTATTCAGCTCCCATTGCAGGCATCTCAAACAATGATGGGCTGGAACCTTTTTTTTTAACCAGGCCAATAAGTTATACAAGAGTATACTGTACAGCCATATTGTTTGGTTGAGATAATTCTTGTTCCACTGAAAAGTTTCATCTCCGATCATTTCCACCGAAGCAGAAAATAAACTGCTTCAATTCAGTTTAAAGGAGTAATTTCTTTCTTTCATAGCCATCTTCTTACACTGATTCTGCATTTAAAGTGATGTGGCATGTAGCGTATGCTTAGGGGATCAGGTGTCGCAACTTGCATGGAACCTTTTCAACCAAGGGGGTGTGGGAAGCCACTCCCCTCCCAGAAGAATGAAATATTTTAGGAAATAGTAAAGAGGCAGAATATTATATTTCCCTGGATGATAAAAGAAGAAACATGTTTTAAAAACACAAAACAGTTCCCTGTCCCCAGCAGATATTTGGTGCCTATTAAGAAAGACTGGGCCAGCCTATCTACAAGACAAAAGACCTTGTAGGATGATGGGATTATCCTTCAGGGCAGAGCCATTCAACCGCAATAGGAATTGCCAACAAGCCCCTTCATTGCATCAGCAAGCTTCAAACCAAGTTTGGCTCAGACAGCCTACAAAGTTAGCTGTGACCCCTACAGCAACCAATAGAATACATGCTCTTGCCACAGGAACAGGCAGCTCAAGTTCAAAGCCCAGAGAGGGTATAAATAACCCTCACTCTCCACTCCATGTGGCCAGCTACCCAGAATCACACGTGCTTGGTGGTTCTGCTTCATTAAACCATCTTTCCAATCAGCTCCATGTTTCCAGTGCCTTTCTCCCCACTTGGAACTGAACCAGATGGATATTCCTTCCAACAGGGGGTTACAAATATATACGACTAGTTGGTGAGGAGCCATGCTGTGTTGTCTGGTAGATGCATTTTGCAATGTTCTGTGGAAACACGTCCTTTTAATGCTACTTATAGGGATCAAACTAGGCAGCAAGGCAGGAGATAATAGCAATAGCACTTAGATTTATATACCGCTTCACAGTGCTTTACAGCCCTCTCTAAGCAGTTTACAGAGTCAGACTTTTTCCCCCAACAATCTGGGTCCTCATTTTACCCACCTCGGAAGGATGGAAGGCTGAGTCAACCTTAAGCCTGGTGAGATTCGAACTGCCAAACTACAGGCAGCCAGCAGTCAGCAGAAGTAGCCTGCAGTACTGCATTCTAACCACTGTGCCATCACGGCTCAATAAATTGGAAAAATGAAACAAAATAAAAAGAATCCCTAGCAAAGGAGTTGTGTAGCTCAAACCTGAATCATGGCGACTTCATTGAATTCCAATATAATTCTTTTGCATTCATAGATTATTTCATTTTATTTGTTATTTGATTTGTTAAAATGTTATGCCGCCCAATCTGCCCTACAAGGCGACTCTAATAGGAATGGGTGAGATTTTATGATCTGACCATTAATGAGAATCGCTAGGGCTACATTTGAATCGTGGTTGGACAATTTTCTAGCAACATCTCACTTTTTCTAGAATGCTATGGAAGAGGTTTCATAGGATGTACCACCTTGACCCATTGCAGATCTTTCTCTGTACACAGGTAATCCTCAACTTAACAATTTGTTTAGTAACTGTTGAAAGTTACAACGGGACTGAAAAATGTGACTTGCGACCATTTTCCCACAGTTATGACCTTTGCAGTATCCCCATGATCATGTGATCAAAATTCAAATGCTTGGCAACTGGCTCATATTTATGACCGTTGCTGGGTCCTCTTTTGCAACCTTCTGACAAGCAAAGTCATTGGGGAAGGCAGATTTGCTTAACAACCGGGGTACTAACTTATCAATTGCAATGATTCACTTAACAGCTGTGGCAAGAAAAGTTGTAAAATGGACCAAAATCCATTTAAACGTCTTGCTTAATCCATCAATTCAGTTTATTACAGCCATAGACCAGAGACCAGAACAAATTTAAACTCAGTGAATATCCAGTTAAAAATTCTAGAATCAAATAATAAATAACAGATAAAATCTGTGATGAAATCCAGTCTGTCAATTACACATGGTCTAACTATACTAAAATTACAGTCCATAAACTGTGATGCCCGTAGTCAGTTTAAAACCATAAGGGAAAGGAATAAGCAGTGCGAAGGGTTTGCCACATTTGTTATATAACAGAACTATGGTGAGATTAGACCCGTGTTTCTGACAAATCCCCAGTGCTTGATTAAATGTCTCGCTTAGCAACAGAAATTTTGGGCTCAAAATTTGTGGTTGTAAGTTGAGGACCATCTCTACTTCAAAAAATTTGGGACTCCTGAAGACTTCATCAAGAATCACCTAACTGGGTGCCATTTCATGTTCCCGTGCATGGAATTTTTAGGAGCGAATGAAGGCAAATTTTAGGAGCGTGGTTGACCCTCTTTTTATTAAATGCACCGAGTTTGCTTCCCTGCTAGATTTTGTTTTCCTTATTGCTCTAAGCGTGATCGTTCTGCGTGTACTTGCCCGTGCCATACCTTCCGAGCTTCAGCCATAGAAAGTGTTGATTAGTGTGACCAAGTGCGACATGTGGAAATAAAACGGTCCTGCCAATGCCCTTTGCCAACACGCATTAAAAACTTGATTTGCAATTTCGAGACGACGTTTCACCATCATTCCGGCCGTTGTTCTTACTTGGAGTAGGAGAGGTAATATAGAAATGTGAAGTGCAGGAAATTGCCAGTAGTATGAGGCAGTTTGGAAGACAATGAAAATCCCATTTCAGAAGAGATTGCATCTCCCTTGGTTACTTTAACAAATGGACTACATAAGTTTGCAGTTTTGTTAGCCGTATTTTTCTCATTTCTGCTAGGGTTCATCCTATTAAAAAAAAACGAAGGAGGGAAAAAGCGCTGATAGCGATGTGTCTCCACTTTCAACACAAAATTGAAAAATCATTACAAAAAAGATGCTCTTGGGTGTGGATGGAATTTGGAGGTTTGGTCCAGGACAAAATTAAAGAAGGATGCCTAGCTTTCTTTGAAACAATTATTTATTCTGTCTCCAAAGAGCTGACATTCTGTTTCTTCAGGAAAATGATTCTCAGTGCAATAATAAATTCTGGGGCCGCCAATCAAAAACTAAATCTCAGGAGAAAATAATTTCTCTGGGGCTGATCAACAGATCCTTAGTAGCTCTGTCGTTATTCAGAGATGCATACTAGAACAGAATTTATTTTATTTTATATTTATTTTATGTATTTATTTTGTCAAGCATGTATGAGAAAATAAGTATAAGTATAAACATAACATGTAAACATATAAGTGTAAACAGGTATAAGTATAAGCATAAGAAATGAGTACGAATAAATGGGAACAATAGGACAGGGATGGTAGGCATGCTGGTGCGCTTATGCACGCCCCCTTACAGACCTCTTAGGAATGGGGTGAGGTCCACGGTAGACAGTTTAAGGTTAAAGTTATTTATTTTTATTTTATTTATTTATTTTTGTCAATTACGTGTTGGTAATATACATAGATATAACATTGTTTATATACATAAGATGGGTACTGATAAGAGGGAACATTAGGACAGGGACGGTAGGCACGCTGATGCACTTATGCACGCCCCTTATGGGGAATTGCAATAGAGTAAAATAGAACACAACAAAATGCAGGGTGGTGTTTTTTTTTTTTTTTTCTCAGCCTCGGAATGTATTGCATCTTCCAGTGTTCTTCACCACTGTTTTTTCTGACAAAGGTTGATGAAAAATTGAGTTTAGACACATCTGGAAAAGGCATGTGGGATTTCATCAAATTGAGAGCTGCAAGAATTTCAAGATGTCATGTTGAGATCACCCGGCATGGTGTTATGCCAAATCAAAAATATAAAACGAGAACACCAATATAAGAGAGTTTTATATTGAACTGTTGGGTCCTTGATGCCGCCTGCGGTTTGTGGTTTTCTTGCAAACGTTCCATTTACCTAACTAGGTAACATCATCAGTGCTTGAAGGGTGATGGGTTTGCTCCCACTTATACTGACAGGGCAAGCCATTTGTATATAAATAGAGAGCAAACCCAACTCTTTTCTAGCACTGATGATGTTACCTAGTTGGGTTTATGAAATAGCTACAAGAAAGCAACCAAGCTCAGAGATCACCAAGGACCCCACAAAATAAGAACAGCACAACTGATAGCTTAAACGGTGGTATATTTTAGGAGCTAATGCTACATTCAAGTTTTTTCCTTGAGACTCAGAAGGAGTTGAAGACATGGTGGGATGTACAACGGAGAGGCAATGGTGTTGCAGGATTTGTTCCTGGAAGAAAGAACCACTCTGCCAGTGAGACAGACGGTACAGAAATTTAATAAATAAATACAATAAAGAAGAAGGAAGATATATGGGTTTAGCAGCAGGTGTTGGGATGCGGGGCAAAGCACAGAAGGGGCTGCCAGGCAAAATAATTCAAGAGTGGGATTAGGACTAAGGGATGATGGATGATGGATGTAGTAAGAGGGTTAACACTACTGAAATTTGATGACAGAATTGGGGTGGATGCTATGAACAGGGACACAACCTTAAATAGACAATCTGTGAATTGTTTATCTATGATGCATATCTAGGCTGCATATAATTCTTCTACTTCTGGTGGCAATGATAGGAACATATCCTTCCAGTGTCCCAATATCTAAGGGGCTGTCATAGAGACAAGGAGGTATATCTATTCTCCAAAGCACTTGATGACAGCACAAGAAGTAACAGGTGGAAACTTATAAAGGAGAGATCCAACCTGGAACTAAGGAGAAATTTCCTGACAGTTAGAACACTTAATCAGTGGAACAAGTTGCCTTCAGAAGTTGTGGATACTCCAGCACTGGAGGTTTTTTAAGAAGAGATTGGACAATCACTTGTCTGAACGGTATAGGATTTCCTGCTTGAGCAGGGGTTGGACTAGAAGACCTCTAATGTCCCTTCCAACTCTGTTATGCAGTATGAGACAAGCTTAAATCAGTTCTGTTTGAATGATTGAATAATTCCAATCTGTTTGAAATATTACTTCTATATCAAGGAATCCTAGTTGAAACATTTACATTCTTTTAACCAGATTTTGCAAACTACTGTTTGTTTGTTTGTTTGTTTGTTTGTCTGTCTGTCTGTCTGTCTGTCTACCATCTACCTATCATCACCATCCATTATCTATCTATCTATCTATCTATCTATCTATCTATCTATCTATCTATCTATCTATCTATCTATCTATCTATCTATCTATCTATCTATCTATCTATCTATCTATCTATCTATCTATCTATCTATCTATCTATCTATCTATCTATCCATCCATCCATCCATCCATCCATCCATCCACCCACCCACCCACCCACCCACCCACCCACCCACCCACCCACCTACCTACCTACCTACCTACCTACCTACCTATCTATCTATCTATCTATCTATCTATCTATCTATCTATCTATCTATCTATCTATCTATCTATCTATCTATCTATCTATCTATCAGATTTATATAGCTGCACATATCATAACAAGTGACTCTGATGTTCAACTGTTCTTTGAATATAACCATGGCAATGTCAGTTCCAATTTATTCCCCGGTGACTTTTTCAATATTTTCAGTAAGAGAAACAGAATTTTGGAGGTGCCGTTAAGGGGAGTTGGCAGAAACGTGTCATGTTTCTATGGCTGCATATTCTCAATGGGTTTTGGGTTTAAAAAAAAACTTTATTTCTAGTTAAGAGGCTGAAGATTACTGGTTCTTAGCAATGAAGTGACTTGATCTTTTCCACCTCCACTTTCATGCAAAACTTCATTGGAGCTTTGAAACTACAGGATTCTATTTCTGCCACAAATGAAAGAAAAAAATTAGGCTTCTGTTTTTCAATTTGCCAATATGATGAATGTTAAAATCCACCGTTTTATGCTTATCTTGCGACTACTGAACTTCAGCTTAGCAAAGAAAAGAGGTAGCATCCAATGTAGGTCCAGAATCAACTTGAGTGAAGGGTATCTATCTTCTTGTAATGTTTGATAGTAGTTTAGTCCTATTTATAAGACATTATTGTGCAATGATGGCGTGTGGTGGTGCAGTGGTTAGAACACAGTATTGCAGGCTTCTTCTGCTGACTGCTGGCTGCCTGCAGTTCGGTAGTTCGATTCTCACCAGGCTCAAGGTCGACTCAGCCTTCCATCCTTCCGAGGTGGGTAAAATGAGGACTCAGAGTGTTGGGGGCAATATGCTGAACTCTGTAAACTGCTTAGACATGGCTGTAAAGCACTGTGAAGCTATATATGAATGTAATTGCTATTGCTACTGCTAAGTATGAAGTATATGCTAACAGTGGAAGGGAAAATAATCTTTCTCAAAATACCAAGCTCAAGAGCCAACGCGGACTCTTTTCCAATAGTTTGAGAATCTGTTTATATATAAAACATGCTCACTTCCTACACAGGAGAAAAAGCAGACTTTCTCCAACTAACAAATTATGTGTTTAATTGGATAAATGGCCTAGATCTTCATATACTACATATCTTCATATACTACACTGAGAGCATATGCACCGAAGACAAATTCATTATGTGTCCAATCACACTTGGCCAATAAATAATTCTATTCTATTCTATTCTATTCTATTCTATTCTATTCTATTCTATTCTATTCTATTCTATTCTATTCTATTCTATTCTATTCTATTCTATTCTATACATAGGTAGTCCTTGACTTACCATCACAATTGAGCCCAAAATTTCAGTTGCTAAGGAAGACATTTGTTTAATGAATTTTGCCCCATCTTATGACCTTCCTTGTCACAGCTCTTAAACGAACCACTGCAGTTGTTCAGTTAGTAACATGGTTGTTAAGTGAATCTGGCTTCCCCATTGACTTTGCTTGTCAGAAAGTTTGCAAAAGGGGATCAGATGACCCCGGGACACTGCAACCGTCATAAATATGAGTCAGTTGCCAAGGGTCTGAATTTTGATCACGTGACCCTGGGGATGTTTCAACGGTTATAATAGTGCAAGGCGATCATAAGTCACTTTTTTCAGTGTCGTTGTAACATTGAACGGTTAGTAAACGAACTGTTCTAAATCAAGGACTACCTGTAGAACACTTATTCCATTCTTACGAATCATCAAATTTTAAAATGTAACTTATATATAACTTCTATATAATTTCTTGAGTTCTGCAAACCTTACCAATATTACACATATTTCCCTCATCATCATCATCTCCTTTTAACGACCCCATAATCCATTTCGGGGTGGAGTCTGGGCAACTGAATGGAGCTAGCAGAGTGTTCTAATGGCCGGATGCCTTTCCTGTCGCCAATGCGGAGTTTTGTACAGCAGATGTAGTCTCAGTGTGCCCAGAGAGAGAGAGAAATATCTGCCTCTACCTAGGATCGAACCCACAGCCTCCTGATTGTGAGGTGAGAACTCCACCTCTAGGCCACCATTCTACACATATTTCCCTCATCATCATGTCCTTTTAACGACCCCTTTCAGGGTGGAGTCTGAGCAACTGAATGGAGCTAGCAGAGTGTTTTAATGGCCGGATGCCCTTCCTGTTCCCATTGCGGAGTTTTGTACAGCAGATGTAGTCTCAGTGTGCCCAGAGAGTGAAATATCTGCCTCTACCTAGAATCGAACCTCCTGATTGTGAGGTGAAAAATCCACCTCTAGGCCACCGCACCACTCTACACATATTTCCCTCACGCGTGGGTACCGTAACGTTCCTTATATATCATTTTATTACTGTTATCCATGTGGTCTATGCCGCACGCTAAATAAATAATAACTGGCTCACAAATCTTTTCCCAGAGAAATGTTGCTGAAGTTGAAGGATCACGTTACCCGACCAACAGTATCAAGTTGTAGTAGCTCCAGGGGGAAAGACACAATCTTGGTCAATTTCAGTAATTGCCTTCTGCCCAAGCTGAATTCTTGTACCCTGGTGTTCAATTTTATCAATTATTTTTTTTATTCTTTTCCCCAAGCCACTTCAGTGTCCTGTTGCTGGGACTAAATTTGAGTGAGGTAAAAGACCAATCCCTCCACTTAGCACTTACAAAATGCTTTGGGGGAATCTTTCAGTTTTGAAAGGAACCGTATACTTAAATAGTACTAATAAGTAGGAGCAGTAGGAACACGTTCCAAGGCTTTGCTTCTTTTTTAAAAAAAAAATACGGGGTGGTGAAATCTTAATCTATTTTTCCTTTCATCAGCTACAGAAAAAGAAAAAAAGAAAAACCTCGGATGAAAAGGGAATGTATTTGGGTTACAGAAAGTTTCAAATATGTTAAAACAGAACCTATCCATTGTTTCATGAAAGATTTTAGGGGTTTTCAATCATGATGCGTTTCACTTCTCTTCAATTAATGTGTTTTTGCTAAAGATGAGCAGATGGCTTCTAATTTCTTAAAAGCACTAGTAAACGTTGAAATCTCTTGAGAACTTGGTAGATAGGTGGATCTGTTCAGTTTCTTATTTCCATCTTTTTTTAAAAAAAAACCAAACAGCCATCGTGTCTGGTTTTTAGGTCTCCTGTGGGTTCCTTGGTGATCTCGGAGCTTAGTTGTTTGCCTTGCAGATGTTTCATTACCCAACTAGGCAACACAATCAGGGCCCATCATTACCCTGGTCTGCAGTATTTAGCTGTTGTAAATCATAAAAAAAAACCTCCACCAACCCCAAGGTGGCCTTTTAATAATCAGAAAGCCAATATGAAAAGAAGCTTGGAGATGTTCGAGATCTTGGTTTTCAGTTTCCCATATGTATTTGTGTGTGTGTGTGTGTGTGTGTGTGTGTGTGTGTGTGTGTGTGTGAGAAAGAGAGAGAGAGAGAGAGAGAGACAGACAGACAGACAGACAGACAGACAGACAGACAGACAGACATGAATGGAGAGAGTGAGGGAGAGAGAGACATACAGAGGGAGAGAGAGGGAGGGAGGGAGAGCGGGGGTAAAGGGAGGGAGGAAGACAGAGGAAGAGATGGGTGAAGGGAGAGAGAGAGGGAATAAGGGGAGGAGAAAGAGAGAGAGAGAGGAGGAGACAGAGAGAGAGAGGGAGGGGGAGGGAGGGGGGAGGGAGAGAGGGAGGGAGGGAGTGGGAGATTTAAAGCATTCTGATGTTTCCTGAGCAAAAAATGTAAAGCAGGTAAAGGACAGAAAAGAAGAAGAAAAAAATATCATGCCAAAACTTGTGAGGGGTGGAATAAAAAAAGAATGATAGCAAACATTGTGCGTGTGCGTTAAAACAAGTGTGTAAGGAGAAAAAAAAAAACCACCTACCAATCAAGCATATACAAATGGCAGTTATGAAAAATTATTGATCCAGAGTTGTCATTTTACCAAAGAAGAAATCACCATTTTGATCATGCAATTAAGAGAGACGTTTCAAATCTATTGGTTTTTAAGGGTGGAAAGATTATTTGACAGTTTTTCATTACCTTGTGGGCAAGAATTAGCACTTCATGTTGGGATATTGATGGGAGCATGAAGAGAGAGGCTTGGAAATACATGGCTTTTATTTTTCTTTTCCAATGATGGTCAGTAAATTCTGTCATTTGGATTTTTTTTAAGTAAGTAAGTAAACAAACAAACTCAATCTACTAACAGTGGCAGAAAAATAAGACCTCCATGAAAAAGCACATGTTTCACATTTGGAAGACCCAAAGTTCAGCCTTTAACACATCCAAAGGGACCAGGATGAAATGCTACCGGTTCAGCCCAGTTCGGGCGTACCGGTAGCGGTGGCCTCGTACCGGTAGAGGTGGTTCTCAGAACAGGTAGCGGCGGCAGCGCGAGGCTCCACCACCCGCCCGTACGTTGCCATTTTCTTTTTTTAACCCTCTGCGCATGCGCAAATCCTTCCGAACCGGTAGGGAAGGCAAGTAGATTTCACCGCTGGAACATCCTTGTCTGCTACTCTTGAGAAACTGATCCTAGCTAAGATATAACTAAACTAGCTGGACCAGATGTCATTAGATGTCTTTCAGTATCTGATAGCTTTTTATAGAGCCTTCCAACATACATTATAGATCCTTAATGGATTTTGATGGCTTGGGGGAACATACATAAAGTTAAGATACAGCTAGAAAGCTAGAGCAAAAAACATAATAATAATAGTTGGGGTTGCTCACTTTGGCAGAGAAACATTAATTTGACCCAGGGGTGGGTTCTGACTTACCTCACTGCTGGTTTGCTTCCTCCCGTGTTGTGTGGGTGCATGCGCAGCGCTGAAAACTCAGCTTCTGCACGTGCGCAGAAGTGAAAAAGAAATTGGCGCCGCCGAGAGAGCCGGTTCGGGGGCGTTTCCAGCCAGCCATTGCTGCCGGTTCGGCTCGTGCGCAGAAGTGAAAAAGAAGTTGGCGCCGCCGAGAGAGCCGGTTCGGGGGCGTTTCCAGTCAGCCATTGCTGCCGGTTTGGCACGTGCGCAGAAGCGAAAAACAAGATGGCGCTGCTGAGAGAGCCGGTTCGGGGGCGTTTCCAGCCAGCCATTGCTGCCGGTTTGGCGCGTGCGCAGAAGCGAAAAACAAGATGGCGCTGCTGAGAGAGCCGGTTCGGGGGCGTTTCCAGCCAGCTATTGCTGCCGGTTTGGCGCATGCGCAGAAGCGAAAAACAAGATGGCGCTGCTGAGAGAGCCGGTTCGGGGGCGCTTCCAGTCAGCCATTGCTGCCGGTTGGCGCGTGCGCAGAAGCGAAAAACAAGATGGTGCCACCAAGAGAGCCGGTTCGGGGGTGTTTCCAGCCAGCCATCGCTGCCAGTTTGGTGAGCAGGGGGAAATTCCCGCTACCAGTTCTATAGAACCGGTCCGAACTGGCAGGAGCCCACTTTTGATTTGACCACTAGATTTAAAGGTCTGTATTCCATTGTATGAACTCTGTATGTAGAAAGTTGGGGTTTCTTTTCATTTCCCCGTCTAAGATTTCCTGGGATTAAGGCTTAAGGTTCATACAGAGCTCTATGTGCCATTTGTCATTTGGCTATTTGGTTAGGTTGAGGACTAAGCCCAGATGTCTGGAGTAATTTAAGTCAATGAAGGTGCTGTGTGAATTGCTACCCAGCGTGACCTCCTAGCTCTATTCATCACAAGGTCATGCCATGGTTGGCTAAGAGAATTCAGAGTATCGTGTGTCCCCTAGAAATACAAGGGAACCAAACGTGAATAACCTTTCTCTCATTCATCCCCGTGTAATAGAGTTAAGTACCCAAAGTACATGCTACGGAGGCAAGAATTTATCTCCTTGTCTCCATTCCATGAGAGTTTTAATGAGAAAACAAAGAAATAGAAATTAATGGGTACGCCACAAACAGGTTTCTCAGAAAAAGAGAGCATTAAAAAAAGAGAAGGGTGATGGGTAAGTGGAACAGCTGCATTCCCTGGCTTGCCAGCTTCAAAGGAGGTAAAGGGAAAAGGCAATTATTACTGTGAAAAGTGAAGAGAAAGAGAGGGAGTTACCACCAGTCCTCTATTCTGTCTGGAAGTTAGACAAGAAAGATGATTTGTAGTACTGCATATTGGGCGCCCAGCTGGAAACCATACAAACACATCAGAGGAGAAAACAGAGATTCTGACAGGGAAATAACTTTGGGGAAACTTTAGCATTTCAGGGCCATTACAAAGTTCAAGGGTTGAAGGCCTTAGAAATAATGGACTAGCCTTGAGATACCAGCCTCAAGGAACTCGGAGTGGAAGATGGAGAGCTCAGGAGTGTGAAAAATAATAAATAAATGAATGCCCAGTTATGGGATGGGTTTGAAAGTGGAATTTGTGAGAGGTCTTTCCCAGAACTGAACTTCTAGAGATTTAAACAGGACTTTAAGTAGCACTGTGGAAAGACTGCAGAGAAGAGCAACAAGGATGTTGAGGAGGTTGGAGACTAAACGTACGAAGAACGGTTGCAGGAATTGGGAATGTCTAGTTAGATGAAAAGGAGGACTAAGGGTGACATGGTAGCCGTGTTCCAATATTTGAAGGACTCCTACCAAGTCAAGGGGGTCAATGTTTTGCAGAGCACCAGAAGGCAAGACAGGACCAATAGATGGAAACTAACCCAGGAGAGAAGCAACCTAGAACTAAAGAGAAATTTCCTAACAGCGAGAACAATCAACCAATGGAATGATTTGGCTACAGAGGTTGTGGGTGCTCCATCCCTGGAAGCTTTCAAAAGAGATTGGACAGCCATTTCTCTGCAATGGTATAGGGCAGGGGTCAGCAACCTTAAATATCAGAGAGCCATTTGGACCCGTTTCCCACAGAAAAAAAAAACACCGGGAGCCACAAAACTCTTCCCGTGCCTGTCTATTTCCTGAGCGGCCACAAAACTAGCATATATAGTTGAATTAAAGGTTCTGTTTTCTTTTGAAACATTTCTTTTCTTGGATTTATCCATGGTTGTCCTAACGGGGGTCAAAAAGCTTAATAAATTGCGCATTGGTGGCAGTTGTGATACATATTTTGAGCGACAGGGAGCCACAGCAGAGGGATGAAAGAGCCACATGTGGCTCCAGAGCCGCGGGTTGCTGACCCCTGGTATAGGGTCTCCTGCTCGATCAGGGGGTTGACTAGAAGATCTCTAAGGCCCCTTCCAACTCTGTTCTTCTATGTTCTGAATCCAATAGGCAGTGGAGTCCTTGGCGCTCTCTAAGCTTGGTGGTTTTCTTGCAGACGTCTCATTACCAAACTAGCATCATCAGTGCTGATGTTCACCCCTGATGGTGTTACCAGTCCAACCCTGTAGTTCAAACATTCTCTCCTATCGGTGCCAATAGGTAATGCTATAAGGCTTGAGATCAGACCAAGAAAGAGGAGTAAATGAAAAGGGTTGCACCATAACTGAACAGATCGCGGAAGACTCTCCTCATTAGGGGATCTCATTGGAGGACTTGCAGCTTGAGGTTTAGAGCAGGGGTCCCCAATTCTGGTCCATGGACCAGCATGCCAGAAACAGTCATATAGTGTAGCATAGTACATTCCCAGTTTCTTAAAACGCAATGAACTCTTTAGGAAAATGTTTTGAGTTAGGAACCACGTAGTGCTATTTGTACTATTTTAATCCCTACAGGTGTTATTTATTATTTTCCCTTATCTTCTGTTCAGCTTTTTCACCTTCTGCCAAAGGAAGACTTGTAAGAAAACTCTTTGCTTTGGTTTTGTTTTGGTTTTTTCCCCAAGTTGGACCGTTATGAAGATATTATGCTTTTTCTTGTTAATGAGAATGTTTGCAACTGCTGAATAAAATATATACTAGCTGCTGCTTAATAGAGAAATTGCATAGCTAAGTTTTTGAGTATGATTTCCAGGCAAAACAAAATAAACCTCTTTTTAAAAAACAAAGGAAGGAAGGAAGGAGGGAAGGAAGGGGAGAGAGAGAGGAAAAGAAAGGAAGGAAGGAGAAAGAAAGAATAAAAGAAAAGAAAGAAGAGAAAAAGAAAGAAAGAAAGAAAGAAAGAAAGAAAGAAAGAATGAAAGAAAGAAAGAAAGAAAGAAAGAAAGAAAGAAAGAAAGAAAGAAAGAAAGAAAGAAAGAAAAGAAAAAAATGATGCACTGGGAAAACTTTAAAATGTTTGCCACTGTAATAACTTTTTCTATAGCTTACAGTATGTGTTTCAAATAGACAGACTATGAATTCGTGATAAAGAACACTTGCTGTTTATATTATCGGGGGGGGGGGGAAGACAAAAGGTAGTGCAACTAAAACAAGAGCAAAAAGAAGTGAGAGTTTAGGATATGGAATTTAGACTATGCAAATTTATAAATAAAGTGGAACAGTATTTTGTGTTACCCAGAAAACAATTTCTTTTTCTTTTCTTTTCTTTCCTTTTTTTAAAAAAAACATCTATGAAATTCATTAAGCTATAGAAACAACTCCAGGAGTAAGTAAATGGCAAAGCATGTTGCACGTTTAACTTGAAAATTCCTGTGGGGGCTCTGCCATGGTTGTACTGTTCAGACTGTTCTTGCCGAGTTTGCATTGGCAGAAATGGATGGCTTCTTTGACATTTCACTTTGTGGGAAAGTGTGAAGAGAGGAATGTAAAACAAAGAGGAGTCAGAGAAAGCTTCCTCCTGAAGGAGATGGAATCTGAAATGTTCTCAACAACTAACCGGAACACACACACACACACACACACACACACACACACACACACACACACACACACACACACACACACACACACCAGTATTCCAGTATTTGAGGGGCTGCCACAAAGAAGAAGGGGTCAAATTCTTCTCCAAAGCCCCAGAGGGCAGGACAAGAAACAATGGTTGGAAACTAATCAAAGAGAGAAGCAACCTGGAATTCAGGAGAAACTTCCTAACAGTGAGGACAATTAACCAGTGGAACAGCTTGCCTCCATACATCGTGGGCGCTCCATCACTGGAGGTTTTTAAGAAGAGACTAGACAGTCACTTGTCTGAAATGGTATAGGACCGTGATGGCGAACCTATGGCACGCGTGCCACAGGTGGCACGCGGAGCCCTCTCTGCAGGCACGCCAGCCGTTGACTAGCTCAGCTCCACTGCGCATGTGCACATGCCTCCTGCTGGCCGGCTGATTTTCGGGTCAGATACGGACATGCTTTCTCCTCACTTTCTGCTTCCTGTGCCTTCCCAGATCTCTGGAGATTCCACCCCAGCGCTGTTTGGGCACGCAAGGCTTTTCCCCCCTCCCAGCTCCCTTTGGGGAAAGGAGGCTTTCCCCCCCTCCCACCGCTGTTTTGGGATGTGAGGCCAAAACAGGGGGATTGCACGCGCATGCACAGAGGTCGTGCGCGCATGTGCAGGGGGCGGGATGTGCGGGAGGGAGATTGCATTATGGACACGTCCTTGCAGCAAATAGCGAACAGCCAGGTCAGCTTCAGCACATTATTGCAGCCTGATTCAGCATGGGCAGCTGATTGGCAGGTGGATCGGCCTCCCGGAATACCCCCAATCAGCTGTTCCAGGCTGCAGGCATTGCCACAGACCATTACCTCCTCCGTGCCTTGCGTTTTTGGCTACATTTGGTGTATAAGACGCACCCAAGTCTTCACCCTCTTTTAGGCAGGGGGAAGTGCATCTTATAATCTGAAAAATACAGTAAGCCATAGAAAAGGCAACCCATTTAACAATACATACTTAAAATCCAAATGAAGGAATGGGTGAACAATTATGATTTTGCTCACTTATTTTTTTCATCACTGAGTAAGTTCCATCCCAATTTAAATAGGTTTTTCCCTGGAAAGATCTGCCTATTAAGATGAATTTACACTTCCCCAGGCATGTTCCTCAGATAAATCTAATTTTGTGCATACATTTTTCTAACATGTGTGATTTACAGTTTTGGGAAAAACCACATAAGTATCAACATACCTTATAACTGTTAATGGCTTGCATATAGTTTTGTGGATGGAATTAATAGAAGCTGTGATCGAGGCAATATATGTGATGGTTTGAGGGGGGAATCTGGTTTGGAATCCCTGTTTATAGCAATAGCACTTAGACTTATATACCACTTCATATTGCTTTATAGCACTCTCTAACCAGTGTCAGCATATTGCCCCCAACAATCTGGGTCTTCATTTTATCAATGAACCGATCAAGATTGAACTCCTGGCAATGGGCAGAGTTTGTTCTGACCTAGGCTTCCCCAAACCACGAAGCAGACTCCTTGCCCCGATAAAACCTCTTTTATTTAGGTTAAAGGGAATTCCTCTCCAGCAGAGTCCCGGCAAACAGTCTTTCATGAGATTTCACAACTGCAGAGCTATATCAGGCTTGGAGAGTTGCCAGCCCGCTATCTTCCAAACCCCATGCTGTAGCAGCAATTACTTGGCAAGAAGTCATTAACAGATCTTCACTCTAATGAATTGAACTAATTGTCTCCTCCCCTTTTGCTCCTCTTTATTCCCTATGGGAGGGACCACCTATGCCTTTACTCCAGCGGTGGGTTGCTCCCAGTTCGGCCCGGTTCAACGAACCGGTAGCGGCAGCGGGGGAGGCTCCGCCCACCTGCCCAGGATGCTTCTGCGCATGTGAGCGAACCAGTAGCGATTGGATTTACAACCCACTACTGCTTTACTCCTGAGTCGGGCCTTGTTCCTTAGCTGTTCCCTTCTCCTGGCAGCTCTGCACATGCGCACGTTGGGAACAGGCTCCAGCTATTTTTCTGCCCCACTGATAACCGACTCTGAAGGCAGCTGATAACTGTCGGACGGCCCTGGTCCCATCTCTGCCTCCGACGCAGAGCACACATCAGAGCCTTCCCCAGACTCCAGGACTGGCCCATGTTCCTCCCCAAACTCCTCATGGTCCGAGTCTGCTGCCAGCTCCGCTGGGCGCTGGCAGGCCACAACAGAATTAGTCTGTAGTACTGATTTCTAACCACTGCACCACCACGGCTCTGGGATATTTGGGGTTTTAAAAGTAGACACTAAGATTTGAATAATGCCCAGGGATTTGAATTGGTTTTAATCTTATAGGTTTATATTGAATTTTTTCTTGGGTATGATTTCACTGCCCTTGGAAGACCTGGTGTTGAAGCTGTGACATAAACATCTAGTAAGTAAATGCAATCACCAATATAGCGATCCAAGCTAATAGTCCTACAGGAGGCAGCATTCGCCATGCTCCGAATGACATGCGAAACTGAAAATCAAGAGGATTAGTGGTAGGCTATTAGAATTAAGCCTGTGTAGAAGTGGCACAGTCTTTGCAGCTGAGGCTTCATAAGGCATTGTAAAGTTGAGCCCTTAATTCACCATTATGCAGAAATGAGAACAAGAACAGGAAATGGTACGCTCACTGTGCACTCGATTTGAAATGGCCTTAAGAGGACGTGAGAAAGAAACCAATATTAAAATAAAATGTTCCTTTTAACAGCATTAAGCTGTAATCTGGCAATCCAATTTTAGAATGTTGTGTTTATTGGGAAATAATGCCATGTTCAGCTTAGCTTCGGTTTTTCTCTCTTCTTCTCTCTTCTTCATTTTAGTGTCACAGTTCTTTCGGCAGACTGTTTTATGGATATATTTATGTGTGAGGGAAAAGGGTATAGGTCAATTGTTTTGGTAATCTGGAAATGGACCCACATGCACACTACATTTATACACAGATAATGGGTATAGTGGTACCAACAGAAGATCTAAAGCAGATCCAGCTAAAACCGGAAACAAATATTGTAACAAGAGCATTGTAGCGAGAGAACCTGTCAATGTAGAATATTTATTCATTTATTTATTTTATTTATTTTATTATATTTCTATGCCGCCCAATTCCCTAGGGACTCTGGGCGGCTCACAACAGAAACGAACATAAATCAATATAAAAACATCTAAAAAACAGATTAAAAAACACATTTACAATGTAAAATCATTTCAGTCCTCCATACATTAATGGGGCGACCTCGTTAGTCATCTTCATAAGGTCAATGGCCCCAGGCCTGTCAGAAAAGCCAGGTCTTTACGGCTTTCCGGAAGGCCAATAAGGTGGGGGTGATGCGGATCTCAAGCGGTAGCTGATTCCAGAGAGCTGGGGCAGCCACAGAGAAGGCTCTCCCCCACGGACCCGCCAGCAGAAACTGTTTAGCTGATGGGACCTGAAGAAGCCCAACCCTGTGGGATCTTACCAGTCGCTGGGAGGTATGTGGTAGAAGGTGGTCTCGAAGATAATCTGGCCCTGAACCATGTACGAATAGCCCGTATACAGGTAGTCCTTGACTTCCGACCACCCAAAATGTAGGTTGCTAAGTGAGAAATTAGTAACACTGTTGTTAAGTGAATCTGGACTTTGCTGCTCAGAACCGTCCATAAATGTGAACCAGTTGGCAAGCATCCAAATTTTGATCACATGATCATGGGGATGCTTCAAAGGGTGTTGTCGACCCCGAAGATGACATATGTGTAGCGGGACAGGTTACTTGGAGGCTTGACAGGTGTAAGCATGAAAAATGCCCATAACTCACTTTTTTCAGTGCTGTTGTAACTTTGAATGGTTACTAAACAAACTGTTGTAAGTTGAGGGTTACCTGTATTAAAATTGGTTCATTGGTTTCCAGTGGTCTTCTGGGCCCAATTCAACATGTTTTTTAAGCCTTTTTTTTTGTCAAACATGTACAGTATAGTAGTTGTTTGTATAAACATAACATAACTAAAAAGTACCGATAAAAGAGGACAGTAGGACAGGGACGGTAGGCACAGTGGTGTGCTTATGCACACCCCTTACAGACCTCTTAGGAATGGGGTGAGGTCAACAGTGGACAGTCTAAGGTTAAAGTTTTTGGGGTTTGGGGAGGAAACCACAGAGTCAGGTAGTGCATTCCAGGCATTGATCACTCTGTTGCTGAAGTCATATTTTCTGCAGTCGAGTTTGGAGCGGTTTGCATTAAGTTTGAATCTATTGTGTGCTCGTGTATTGTTGCGGTTGAAGCTGAAGTAATTGTTGACAGGAAGGACTTTTTGATATATGATTTTATGAACTACATTTAGATCAGATCGGAGGCGACGTAGTTGTAAATTGTCTAATCCCCATATTTCAAGTCTGGTGGCATAAGGTATTTTATTGCGAGCAGAGGAGTGGAGGACTCTTCTTGTGAAATATTTCTGGACTCTCTCGATTGTATTAATGTCTGATATGCAGTGCGGGTTCCAGACAGGTGAACTGTATACCAGTCGTTGCTGCAGTTGTCCTCCAGAATCGGCTTCTGTCAAGGTTTGGGGTGCCTCAGCCCTATTAGTCTTTCATGAAGATCTGGTTTTTTCTCCTGTGCTTTGGGCAAGGATGGTCATTAATCTTACTCTGTTGGAAGAGTGAGTTCTGATAGGTTCAAGCACAGGAAAGTGAGTGAGAGTAATTTTTTTTCTTCGATGTTGAGCACTTTTATTTTTACTGATATACCAGAGTAATAGATTATAAGTTGGACGGTCTTATGTATTTCTACCTTACTGTGACTGAATCTGTCTATCTGAGCATCTAGAGCAGTGATGGCGAACCTATGGCACGGGTGCCACAGGTGGCACGCGGAGCCATATCTGCCGGCACGCGAGCCGTTGCCCTAGCTCAGCTCCAGCGTGCATGTGCGTGCCCGCCAGCTGATTTTTGGCTTGCGCAGAGGCTCTGGGAGGGTGATTTCGGCCTCCAGAGGGCCTCCGGGGTGGCGGGAGGAGCGTTTTCGCCCTCCCCAAGCTTCAAGAAAGGCTCTGGAGCTTGGGGAGGGTGAAAAATGGGCCTACCAGGCCCACTGGAAGTTGGGAAATGGGGGAGTGGGGGGTCGCACACGCATGCGCAGGGGGGTGGGGTGAGTGGGGGGCTTTGAATTATGGGTGTGGGCACGCACGTGCGCGCGATAGCGCGCACATGCACTATTTCGGCACCCGAGAAAAAAAAGGTTCGCCATCACTGATCTAGAGAGACCTTGCTAAAAGTCCCTCACTCGTGAGATTTTGGGGGTATGAAATTCATGGCTTGTCTGGACAGCCCCCTTCGAGGTACGCGCTGTCCTTACTTTATTAATCTTCAATAAGCAAGTCAAGGTTGTGTTGTTACAATGAGCCTTTGGCCCTAAGAGTTTTATGAGTATGTATTTTTGTTTTATGCAGTGCTGTACAACACCCAGGGTCCTCCAGGACTCGGCTGGATTATAAAACTTGCAAAGAAAGTGAGTAAATAAATAAAGATAGTGACAACTTCTTAAATCTATGAGCCCAAGTCTCTGAAAATTCAAATCTACGGTGAATACAAGATGCAATACCTGAAGAATAAATAACTCGGGGGCAAAGTTATGTATTTGTTGAAGGGGGAAAAAAACTGCAGCGCACTATTTATATGTTGCTTTAAGTCCATGTGAGTTAGGGTGCACATTTCTTTAGCTCCTACAACTGAACATAACTGTATTGGTTGCTGAACCCAGAATTTCTGAGTCAATTACAAACTGCTTTATCAATTGCAACTTGTTTGGATGTATTTGACAATAATGACAGTTTTATGTCAGAATGGAAAACTACCATTTTCTAGGTTGTGCATTCATTTGTGCCTAGGGCAAAAAGACATAAGAATAGTGGTCTGTATGCACACACCTTTTGCTAGTTCACATTAAACCACAATTCCATTTTTTAAAACATGGCAGTGAATGCGAACATGTCTGTACCAACTTCTCAACTTATTTAAATAAATAAAATTCTGTCTATCCATCATGCTTGATACACATATTATCATGTTTTACTTATTCCTCTGGATTAGAAGTATATTCAAAGTATTGGGAGAGGGAGGTGGAGATCTGCTGTGGATGGTGGTTTTTCCAATTTATAAAATGCGTTCACTATCAATTGGACACTTTTATTGCTGGTAGAGGTAAACCGATAATGGTTGATAATGAGATTTTATTTATAGATTTTTCTGTTCTGCTGGTTCAGTATGAAAACAGTCCCAAAGCAAGATAAAAATAATGAAAAACAAGCAAATGGTTTACCGTAAGTTAAAAAGCCTAAAGTAAAACTTTGCAGCCAAGTTAAAAATGTTTGAAAAGGTTAAAGATGGGTCAGTAGTTCCAGAGAAGGTCAGTACCGGTAGATAGTGTAATGATATGTTGGAAAGACCAGGCCAAGAGACACAAGGGAATGCTTAGATAAGGGATAGCATAGCCTGCAGTTGGATAGTGGGTGGATCAAGAAGCACAGAAGAAACCCTCCCTAGTTTCTCAAGCTGCAAAGGAGAGGGGGCATAAACAGAATCCTGTCCCAAAGCAGTGGTGGGTTCCTACCGGTGCGGTCCACTCTATAGCACCGGTAGCGGCCCACTGGTGACATCACAGTACTGGTGCGGTCAGTTGCCGGTGCCTGGGTGCCGCCATTTTTTAAAAAAATTTTTTTTATTTTTTTTAAAATTTTTCTTCTGAGTATGCCCAGAAGCCGAGCTTCCGGCACTGGCATGCGCTGCCTTCCTACCCCACAGTGAGTCCAAGCAGGGGAGGTTGGCTGAGGGAGCATGTGAGATGCTGAAAGAATGGGTGGCAGGAGCTATCTCCGTTCCCCTCCCTTCAGCAGTCTGAGAAGCCACGAATGCGCGGTGATGATCCCAGGCATTTTCGCACGTTCGAGGCTTCTCGAGCTGCTGAGGGGAGGGGGAACGGGCGGCAGGAGCCTAGGATCATCGAATGGGGAGAAGCATTCAGGCCAGACGGAGCCTTCTAGAAGAACAGCTGCCGTGGTCTTGCTGCTCCCACTGTGGGGGGCTGCGTTGCGGGTGGGCAATGCACCCCTGCTTCTCTGGCCGCTACCAAGCTCCCGAGGCCCACGTCCACCTGGTCACATGGCTGGACTTTGTTTTTCCTTGAAGATATTTTGCTTCTCATCAAAAAAGCATTTTCAGTTCCTAAAGTGAAGCAAAGTGTCTTCAAGAGGACAACCGGGACCTGAGAACCTCCATAGATAAGGAGAATCATACTTTGAGACTTGCAAGATTCTGTTAATGTAACTTTACAATAGAGTTATTTTATCTGGTTGTGTTTCCTATCAGGTGAGCCCCACAAGGCCCACATCAACCTTGTAAGTCTGAAAGTATATCCCACACCTCTCCTTTACAGCTTATACATCAGAGCTGTAATTTCCTAGTTTAATTCGAGCTATCCAGTTCTTAATAGGAGCCAGAACTTTCCCATGTAATCATTTCAGCCGCTTCACATGAAAGCGATGAGGTTCCTGTGCGTTGGATGGGGAGTATTCTAATTTCCTTATCTTGTGATCTCCGCTGAACTGAGAATAGCCATGATAAATGCCCAAAATCAAGCTCATTTTGTAAAAAAAAAAAAAAAAAAAAAAAAAAAAGGATGGTCGAAATGAATGAATTTGCAATAGCACTTAGACTTATATACCGCTTCACAGTGCTTTACAGCCCCCTCTAAGCAGTTTACAGAGTCAGCATATTGCCCCCAACAATCTGGGTCCTCATTTTACCCACCTCGGAAGGATGGAAGGCTGGGTCAACCTTGAGCTGGTCAGGATCGAACTCCTGGCAGTGGTCAGAATTAGCCTGCAGTACTGCATTCTAACCACTGCGCCACCTCGGCTCTTTATTTATGTACTATAAGAATAGGAAAAATGGTGGATTGGCTCAAAAAGATTTCTTTCCTACGTAAATTAATTTGAGAAGTAATAAATACATCCCTGTTAAGTCAAAGGAGTCCACTATGGATTTGAGAACATCTGGTTTTGGGCAGATTGTGTGACTACACTGGGATATCAGGTTGAATTCTAGGCAGGGGAAATTGTGCTACAGAAATTCAATCTCAGCAACCAACGTAAGCCCAGCCTTATGGATTCTTCTCCTTTTTTTTTTCATTTGAAAATTATACGTTAGGTATGCTGATCTTTTCTTGCATGGTGTGTTTTTGTGTGTGTGCCAAGTGTACTGCTTCATTGCTTTAATTGCTATTGGTAAGTGCCGTTTTGAACACTGAATGCCATTTTCCTGCATTACGGATTTTTTATTTTTTTTAGTGGGCTGTGTAGTTTTTCCATCTAAGTAAATTGGAGCAGATATCTTATCAGCAGGGAGTGCTTCACCTTTTTCCCCATGCTTTTTGTCCTCATTCTCTGCATCTGATGCTCCAGCACAAGGTCTGTCTATTTCCTCACTTGCTTTGCCCTCTATTTTCTCAGTGTTACTAGTTTATCACTGGAGTTAATGCAGCATGTGATTATGAAACGGATGGCAGTTCAGGATATCTGTAATAATTTTAGCTCAAATATCTTCCCTGGGCATCAAAAATTGAGGCTATTTGGTGGCCAAGAGGTGGTTTGTTGGAAAATGCAATATAGCTCCACGTTGGAGCAAACATTCATTTTGAAGGTGCTTAAATTGCAAGGCCCCCTGGATGACCCAAGGAATATGTTTATTGGCGTTTTGTTGCTAATAAAATGAGTTAGGATAATGATTCTGGCTTTCAACTTCTGCTGATTTCTTCTGATTTTATTTGATCCAACCTCTTTCTGGATGAGAATTCAGGAATTTGAGCAGCTAAATTTTCAGCCCCTCTTATAAGAGAGAGAGCTGCCTGCAGAAAGAATGGGAACAAGCCAGAATATTTGGTCTTTTCCTCAGGTTCATGTTAGTAGCAGCAAGGAAACTGCTGCAAAATGCTGTCTTCCTATATATTTAATATCTTTCAAGCCTTGCAGTATTAATTTCTTGGCATTCATTTTCATGTGTTGTTAGTTGCAAAGTCGTGTCCGACCCATCGCGACCTCATGGACAACGTTCCTCCTGGCCTTCCTGTCCTCTACCATCCTCTGGAGTCCATTTAAGCGCACACCGACTGCTTCAGTAACTCCATCCAGCCACCTCATTCTCTGCCGTCCCCTTCTTCTTTTGCCCTCAATCGTTCCCAGCATTAGGCTCTTCTCCAGTGAGTCCTTCCTTCTCATTAGGTGGCCAAAGTATGTGAGTTTCATCTTCAGGATCTGGCCTTCTAAAGAGCAGTCAGGGTTGATCTCCTCTAGGACTGACCGGTTTGATCGCCTTGCAGTCCAGGGGACTCGCAGGAGTCTTCTCCAGCATCATAGTTCAAAGGCCTCAATTCTTTGGTGCTCAGCCTTCCTTATGGTCCAACTTTCGTAGCCATACATTGCAACTGGGAAAACCATAGCCTTGACTATACGCACTTTTGTTGGCAGGGTGATGTCTCTGCTTTTTAGTATGCTGAGATTTAGATTTGCCATAGCTTTCCTCCCCAGGAGCAATTTCTTGGCTGCAGTCCCCATCTGCGGTGATCTTGGAGCACAGGAAAATAAAATCTGTCACTACCTCCATTTCTTCCCCATCTATTTGCCAGGAATTGAGAGGACCGGATGCCCTGATCTTAGTTTTCTTAATGTTGAGTTTCAAGCCAACTTTTGCACTCTCCTTCTTCACATGCATTTCATTTTCATTGTCTATTCCTTAATTTCCTAATGAAAAGGTGTATGTGATATAGTGATGGAAAATTGAACTAAGCTGAAGGTCTTTTAAAGGTCTCTCAAAACAGTACTGTCAACATTACTTCCTTGTTATTGTTGTAAGCTGCCATAGTATAAATTTGATAACCATGGCAAAATATATGGCAAATTTATTACATATATAAATAACCCTACTAAGTAGAATCCTGAAAATTGCAGTCCTACTACTTTAAGGCGGACATCAGGTTAAGAAAGTTCATGAGAAGTTCATTAATCTTTTTGGTGGATCATACTATTCAGTAGTAAAATATGTTGCTTGCATGGAAGAATATCCCATTGTATCTCCATTTTTTTTAAAAAAAGGTCAAATAGAATATGAGGCGAGAAAAACTTATTCGCAGTCTGAAAATAAGAGTACACTTCTAATAAGAAAAAAAATATTTCTTCAGCAGACTAGACTGAACTATTAAGAGGTACAAATTCATTTTTCTGCCTCTGAGGTAGGCGGAGGTTTTTCCCCTCCTGATATTACTGGATATCGAAACTGACAGAGTAGAACATTTATGGAAGTAGCAGCCTTTAATTAAATAGTAAATAGTTGAAAAGTTGTGGGTGTAGGCTTCACAAGTTCTGACTCTACCCTGAGTGAAAAAAACTCTTCTTTCCTCCATTACTTATTTTTCTTTCTTCCTCCCCATTTTTTTCCCCTCATTCCTTTTTTTTAAAAAAATTTCACCAAACTTACACAAATACCCATACATATACCATATTATCAAAACATCCGTAATTATATATTTCTATCCAAAATATCATAAACATATATCCTTAGTTCGCTCCTTTTATACTTTTGTCTCCAGTCTGTTTTCCTTCTAGATTTCATACTACTCCCCTCCCTCTATCCCTCTCTCTCCCCTCTACCTTCTTTCTCCCTCTCTCCCTCTTTCCTACTTCCCTCCTCCCTCTCTCCCCTTCCTTTCTACTTCCTCTTTCTCCCTCTTGTCCTTCCCTGAGTACATCTAATCATAATCCATTTTATGGTTAGCAGACTAGCAATTCAGAAACCCTAACTTCATTCCAACGTCGGATCATTTTTTTCCTCATTTCTCTTGATCATTCCATGTGCCTTCTGCCCCTTGTTTTCACTCATCCAAACTGGCAAGTGAGCTGAATAAAACATGACATTTGAGTGGTCGAAGAATGATGTTCATTGTTCACAGGCAAAACCTTTTCTGGGTCCCCTCCCCACCTTTTGCAAAACAGACTAAGCCACCAGACTCCTAATAAATCTTGCGGCTGATGTACAGTGGTATAAATTTGATAACCAGCTGTTACTAGCCATCAGTAAAGTGGGGGGGGGAAAAGAACGCTCATCACAATTTTTGTTGTAGTTGTTGTCCTTTTTTGGCTTGGAACTTTGCTATGTCGAGAGCTTGATTTATGAGGCTGGAAGGAGGTCTTGGTGAGCTGAGTTCACATTCCTTCTGAATGCATCTCCCCATTCTACTAGCTCTTAAGGGACTCAGATCACTTGTTGAAAGAGTCCTTAAGTTCACCGGTGTGAACTTAAGCAGTGTTGGAGCCTGGGGTGGACCAGCAACAAAAAATGGGGTTGAAAATAATTTATCTCTCAAGTGAGAATGTCTCCATAATAGGTTGCAATGTATGGCTGTGAAAGTTGGACCATAAGAAAGGCTGAGCGCCAAAGAATTGAGGCCTTTGAACTATGGTGCTGGAGAAGACTCCTGCGAGTCCCTTGGACTGCAAGGCGATCCAACTGGTCAGTCCTAGAGGAGATCAACCCTGACTGCTCTTTTGAAGGCCAGATCCTGAAGATGAAACTCAAATACTTTGGCCACCTAATGAGAAGGAAGGACTCACTGGAGAAGAGCCTAATGCTGGGAACGATTGAGGGCAAAAGAAGAAGGGGACGGCAGAGAATGAGGTGGCTGGATGGAGTCACTGAAGCAGTCGGCATGAGCTTAAATGGACTCCAGAGGATGGTAGAGGGCAGAAAGGCCTGGAAGAATATTGTCCATGGGGTTGTGATGGGTCAGACACGACTTCGCAACTAACAACAACAGAGGAGCTGGTTAAACTCATAACCCGGAAACATATAAACTACAAGCTGGAATTGTTTCTTTAGAGCTGAATGTCTGTGGAGATTCTCAGTCATCCAGGTCATAGTTATCACAAAGTTATCTTTTTTTTTCTTCAAAAGGCAACTGGGCTGTTTTGTTTTTCCCCTTTGAGGAAGAAGAAGAAAACGTTTCACTTCCCATCCAAGAGATCCAGTTCTGATGGCGGTGGGGATGGAAGGATAGGTGGTGACAGTTGAGGCTGGATGGTGGGTGGATGGAGGAATAGCTTCTGATAGGGTGGTGGTAGTGGTGGTGGTGGATGGAAGGGTTGTATTTCTTTGCGGTCATCTGGTCATTGGCACTCTCCCTGAGAACTCTTGAGATTATTTGAAGTGTTATCTGTGCCCTCGGGATCACCTGAATCAGGGTGGAATTGGTTGTGGAATCTTCTTGGAACTCCTGCAGGGGTTGCTTTGTAGACTGGAGATAAGTGGTGTCTTATTCCTCCCCCTTTGTTGAGGTGTTCAGTTCTAACATGGATGGATTCTGTATACTGTATACTGCACGAGTCAAAAAGAGGGCTGTAGAAATATCTACAGACCCCTCACATCTTGGACATAAATTGTTTCAATGTCTACCCTCAAAACAACATTATAAGTGCATTGCAAGCCAGAACAACTAGACACAAGAACAGTTTTTCCCCCGCATGCCATCACTCTGCTAAACAACTAATTCCCACAACACTGTCAAACAATTTACTAAGACTGTATTACTATTCTTCTTCTCTTCCTTACTAGTATCTATCTCTTCCCACTTATTACTATAACCATGTTGCTTGTATCTTTCAATTATATTGTTTTTGTTTCCTAGTATGATTTGATAGCTTATTAGTAGCCTTGACTATCACTAAGTGTTGTTTCTTTTTATTCTTGATGAATGTATTTTATTCTCCTTATGCACACTGAGAGCATATGCACCAAAGACAAATTCCTTGTGTGTCCAATCACACTTGGCCAATAAATAATTCTATTCCATTCCATTCCATTCGATTCCATTCCATTCCATTCCATTCCATTCCATTCTATTCTATTCTATTCTATTCTATTCTATTCTATTCTATTCTATTCTATTCTCTGTTGTGCCGTGCCATGCTGTGCCGTGCCATTCCATTCCATTCCATTCCATTCCATTCCATTCCATTCCATTCCATTCCATTCCATTCTATTCTATTCTATTCTATTCTATTCTATTCTATTCTATTCTATTCTATTCTATGCCATTCTATTCTATGCCATTCCATGCCATGCCATGCCATGCCATTCCATTCCATTCCATTCCATTCCATTCCATTCTATTCTATTCTATTCTATTCTATTCTATTCTATTCTATTCTATTCTATTCTACTCCCCCTCTTTCACCCCTGACCCCCATTCCAGGTTGTCTGTTCTAGCTGGTGGATTTTCCCCTCTAAATATTTCCTTGTATTTCTGCAGTCCTCAGAGATTTTGAGCATGCTGGTATCATTGTGGACGTGGGTGGTGTTACTTGAGCTACATATAGACCAACAAATATGCAATACAAAGTCACAGCGGGTACGCATGATTTCTTATTTGATAGAGCAATATAGCCTAGTGGGATACGTACTGCTCGACTGGGCCTGCCTACTAGAAAGCCACACTATCGTCTCATGTTGCCCAAGAAATTCCTCTCCTTCACTACAGGTGCCTTGGACGCCATGGAATGCTGGAAAGTGAAAGGAAAGGTTGAATAAATTGCAAGTCAAAACTGTGCTTTGTGGGAGTCCAAAGTAAAGAAATGCTGTTTAAGAAAATGTAATGTTGGAAGAAGACGAAGCATTTGCACGACTCATGGGGTTGTTGCTGGCCATTTTTCACACTTCGGGGGAACTAAGGGCCCATTTTCTCCAGTCAGCTCTAATGACAAATATGAAATTGCTTTATATGGAAGCACACATAAGCATGTGTGGTTGGTGCCTGGAGGTCAAATTTAGACTAATCCTGAAATGGTGGTGAGGTTTTAGGGAGAAAGGGCATGCTATGATTAATCTCAGTCATGTGTTAATTTTACTTTTCAGCACGCTAAACACATTTTATGTCATCTGTTTGCCTATCATCTATCTATCTATCTATCTATCTATCTATCTATCTATCTATCTATCTATCTATCTATCATCTATCTACCTACCTATCTCTATGATCTGTCTATCTGTCTATGATCTATCTCTCCGTCAGTCCATCCATCCATCCATCCATCCATCCATCCATCCATCCATCCATCCATCCATCCATCCATCCATCCTCTATTATCTGTCTGTCTGTCTGCCTGCCTTTCGTTTCATCTGTCTGTGAGCTGTCTATCTATGATCTCTGTCTATATATCTGTCTGTCTGTCCATCCATCCATCCATCTCTATCCTCTAATATCTGCCTGCCTGCCTGCCTGCCTGCCTGCCTGCCTGCCTACCTACCTACCTACCTACCTACCTACCTACCTACCTACCTACCTACCTACCTACCTACCTACCTATCTATCTATCTATCTATCTATCTATCTATCTATCTATCTATCTATCTATCTATCTATCTATCTATCTATCTATCTATCTATCATCTGTCCAACAATATCTATCTGTCTGTCTGTCTAACCACTGGGCCTGCGAGGCGAGGAACAAATTCTCCAGCTCCAAATTGCATCCACTTTCAAAGATCTGCTGTTAGACACCATTGATGGACATTTTCTATCCCATCCTGTAAGCCAAATACCGCTATAATAAAAGATTGTTCCCCGTTCAATATATATATATATATATATATATATATATATATATATATATATATATATATATATATATATATATATATATATATATATATATATATATATATATATATATATATATATATATATATATATATATATATATATATATATATATATATATATATATATATATATATATACAGGAGATGGGGGTCAGAAATGTCTCTTGCTTTAAGATCAACATGGATTGTGGAAGGTTGTATTTGCAGTGCTTTAACAATAGGTTCAAGATTAGAAGCACAAACATCAATGGCCTGGATCAAAGAGTAACTTTGCCAGCAAATAACTTTGGAAGCCGGTTTAGAAAAGGTGTAGATACATAAATGTATAAGCTTTTTTATTTTTATTTTTGCTATTGTGGAACATTCCTGCAATGTGTTAGCATACAGAAAAGAATGAATGGCATGGTTAATTTGAAACCAGATGTTATTTTGAATGGGCAAAGAGAGGTAAGGAGAGAGGTAAGGAGAGAACAAGGAGCTGCAAACACACTTTCAGGAATCTTGAAAATATAAAAGTGGTTTTAGAACATAGACTAGACTAGACTAGACTAGACTAGACTAGACTAGACTAGAATAGAATAGAATAGAATAGAATAGAATAGAATAGAATAGAATAGAATAGAATTCTTTATTGGCCAAGTGTGATTGGACACACAAGGAATTTGTCTTCAGTGCATAAATTCTCAGTGTACATAAAAGCTACAGTATAAGTGGCTAGAACATAGAACATCCAATAATAAGGTTGGAAGGGACCTTGGAGGTCTTCTAGTCCAACCCCCTGCTCAAGCAGGAAACCCTATACAATTTCGGACAAATAACATAATAACAGATTTGGAAGGGACCTTAGAGGCCTCCTAATCCAATTCCCTGCTTAGGCAAGAAACCTTATACCATTGCAGACAAATGGTTGTCCAATCTCTCCTTGAAAACCTCCAGTGATGGAGCACCCACAACTTCTGGGGGCAAGTTGTTTCCACTGGTTTATTGTTCTAACTGTCAGGAAATTCCTCCTCAGTTCTAGGTGGGTTCTCTTCTTGATTAGGGAGAAGTTCTAGGTAGAAATTTAATTTCAAAGGTATCTGCTGAGTCTTGCTTTGCAGTTTAACTCCCTTTCTTTTTAGTGGGATCCAACCCAAATTTTAGTAATTGGTGAGATATAGAATCAGTGGCTTGTCAGGGCTACCATAGTGGCTATTACTACAAGGAGTTCTAATAGTATACACACCAGGGGTGGTATTCACTTACCTTCCTTACTGGTTTGCAAATGTGAGCACGTCCGTGCGCTGCACTCCCTTGCGCCTTGTCCGTGCATGCACAAAGCCTTCTGTGCATGCACACAGTGTCAAAAACGCGACATGCTTACATCCAGGCTGGTGGGCGGTGTATCCCGCAGTCAGCGCTAACGGTTCGCCCGATCCGGATAGAACCGGCTGAAATACCACCACTGATAAACACACATATGTGTGTGTATGCAGTGTGTGTGCGTGTGTGTGTGTGTGTGTGTGTATTAATTAAAAAAACCACACAAAACCATATACATATGCCCCAATGATAAAGCAGGAAAAGTGAGCAGGAAAAAGAACCCTCATTTGAAGACATGTACCAGTTTTTCCCTAAAAGATATGGGATAAAAAGGGCTTAAACTTGGTAAAAATTATTTTTGTCATGTGTAGACTTTTATTGTGTGTCTTTATAGATTCACAAGTGGGTTGAATGCATAAAAAATATACAGAAGGAAAGAGACTCTGCTGAGCTCTGTAATCCCAATGCTCGGATGGCAATTAGCCATTTATTTTAATAAGAGCAAACCCCGAGCCATCCATTGCAAGCCTTCATTCTCTGATTGTTTAATGCTTGTTTTCTTTTATTCTTTGGCTGGCTACAATGCAATCCAATTTTAAAAGAAAAAAAGAGAGGAAAATTAATGCTTTATGAACACAGAACAATATTCAAAGAGGAGGGGAAGAGAAAGAGACCGTATTTTTATGGTGCTTAATTCTATCTTGCAGTTTGGCGCAGAGGAAGTATATATTTATTGTACCCCCATGTAAACATAAATCTCCTTCAATCATTAATCTGGAAAAGTGCTTTGTAGCTATGCATGTATCTAACCTTACCATAGTTGTACACCAGTGCTATCTTACCAAGGGTCACATTGGCTGATTCCTGACTTGACAATCTAAGTTATGCTTTTACATATACTAAATCTAATCTAAAATATGCCAATCGTAACACACACACTGCTTAAGCGTTATATGTGATATATGATTGTCTTGCTTGATGCTTTAAAAACACTAGTGAATCAGGGGAAGTGTTAAGAGGAAACAAAACCAGAGATGAAAAATATTTTGGAGATGAGTTTGGTGCAGTGGTTAGAATACAGTATTACAGGCTAACTCTATCCACAGCCAGGAGTTCGATCCTGACCGGCTCAAGGTTGACTCAGCCTTCCATCCTTCCGAGTTGGGTAAAATGAGGACCCAGATTGTTTGGGGCAATATGCTGATTCTGTAAACCACTTAGAGAGGGCTGTAAAGCACTGTGAAGCGGTATATAAGTCTAAATGTTATAGGTATTTTATTCTATATGGCACATTTCTGAAATGAAAACTTTTTTTTAATGAATGCTCTCATTTGAAATATTTTTTTAAAAAGATGTTGTACTGAGGTCATTGCACTAAAAAGGAAATAGTGTGTTGGCTATTTTTTAGTGCTTGGACAGCTGTCTGTGGTGTCCCGCAGTAATTGTTAATGCATGGTATGTGATCCTGTGTGTTACATCCCCACAGGATGCTGCAGGACGTTTTCGAAGCTTCTGATTGGCCAGGCCCAGCCCGGCTACTGAGCGGGAGATTCCTGGCCCTCTATTGGCTGCCGCATCTGACAGATGCCTATAAAAGAGCTGTCAGACGCGGCTGAGGTAAATTTTCTTCATTCGGATCTGTTCTCTTCTGTCAGCCTTAATAAAGTCTACCCTGTTTTCCCCAAAATAAGACATCCCCTGATAATAAGCCCAATCGGGCTTTTGAGTCCATGGCAATAAGGCCAAGCACTTATTTCAGGGTTCAAAAAAATATAAGACAGGGTCTTATTTTCGGGGAAACACGGTAGTTGTTTACTACTCTCTGTCTCGCTTCAGTCATTCTCGTGCCTCGGACTTAACACTATGGCTGAAGGATCTGACCTCCTTTATACTACTTGGAGGACCCTGAATAGGTTGAGAGTTGGAGAGCCTAAGTGTGTAAAACCAATATACTTGAGTGGAGTCTCTTAGTGGATAACAACAAGAATGTGGAAAGACGCAGAGCCCGGACCATCTGCTGATATATTGGCTACTACCAGAAAAATTGTACCAAATGATTACTTATTTTTGGTCAATTGAAGCCAAGAAGGTGGCTTCATTCTGGCAGTTTAAAAGTTTGATCGAGACATGGAACAACAAGAAGAAGAAAAAGTCAAGGTGAATATATGTGTCTCAGAATAATGTCCCAGGATCCAATCTGGGTTGGTCACTGAACTTTCAGATTCATTCCCATCTTCAGGGAAATTTTCTCTAGCAGAGTGTGTGGTAGAGAGAAGTTTCCTGAAGATGGTCTCAAGCATGAGTCCAAAAGCTCGGAAGACTAAACTTATGGTCCTGGTGACTGACCCAGACTGGATCCTGCAAAAGATATGTGATCCTAAGCATAATGGATTCTGGAAATTATGGGTAGGTTAAGTTGGGAAGCCATGAGCAAGGTCAATGTATGGCATGGGTAACTTGTTACAAGCGTACCATCAGCTATGATCTCTTCTCTAAAGAAGCCAGCAAAGGTAGATCAATCAATTCTTTGCGATGATTATAAAACCACTTGCTATTTTCTTTCAACTTTTGGAAGCTCCATTTATTACTTTTCAGATGCATTTCATCCGCTCCGGGCTAAATTCTGGCAGATGGGCATCACTCTGATTCACTCTGCCTGCCACCCTGAGTTTTTCATGTGAGAAAACAGACAGGACTAATCTGTGCTTTTTAAGAACCACCAAGCACCACTTCTCTCCTAGAAGTCGGATGGCAATTAAAATGGGGGACCGATTGTTTTGTCATTTTCCTGAATTAAAAAAAATATCACGTCTCCATCAAGCTGTGCTTGATTCCTGATGACGTCATGAAAATATTCACGTAGTTTTCTTGACAGCTATACAGAAATGATTTGCCAGTGTGTTTGGGGGGGGGGATATATTTTTAACTCCCTTCCCTAGCCTATAGAGATTGATAAATATTTCTTATCAAAATATTTAGCTCTCCTGATCCTGTTCAGCTTCTAACCCAAGACGGAATAGACTAGTGTTGTCAACGGCATGTTCCAAACAGTAGTGGGTTCCAAAACCCGTTGCTACCGGTTCGTGTGCACGCTCGCAATGCTTCTGCACATGTGCAGAAGTGTCCCGGGTGGGTGGGTGGAGACTCCCGCTGCAGCCGCTACCAGTTCACAGAACCGGGCTGAACCGGGAGCAACCCACCGCTGGCCCAAAGTACAGCTAGTCCTCAACCTACATTGCATTTTCCATTCTTTCTTCTTTCCCTTTCTTCTTTTTTCTCTTTCTTTCCATGGTATTCAGGGTGTGATCTGACAGTGACAAGGGAGGGGCTCCCTCAATTTCAGATCAGGGAGCCACTGCTCTGACTGTCGTGCCTGGAATCCATTTTGAGCATTGGATCTTCAGGCGTGCCACATTTAGGACTGTGGGAAACTGGGAGGGGGGATTGTATGGAGCTGGGGAGATACGTAGTCAAAATAACATTCCTTTCTCCGAGAGTCAAGGTCGCTCTGCCCTGCACCTGGAGGGGTGTGACTGGGAAGCATCTCCGGTTGGGACGGTGCATTGATTGGACCATGTGATGGACATGTGGGTGCAGGGGAAGGGACTTGGACTTTTTTTTGGGTGGGGAAAACCTGGAAGCTTTCAGATTCAGGTTTTCCCAGATGTGCCAATATGACATCTCTAATAGAGTGGAACTTTGAGGAATGCCTAGCCTCGGAGTCTTCTTTTGCTGGGGGTGTTACTTGGAACCCTGACACTGACAGGAACATCAGATTTGGCATGTGACCTCTTTTGTGCTCTGGATGATCTGGGATTGGCCCACAGCCCTCATTGTGGCCATGAAATCTTGAGCCACCTTAAATCCCACTGCTAGAGAAGGCAGAGTGAAGTCCCCCAAGACCATAAGTCTAGGGAACTCCACTGTCAACGCAGAAATGAAGTTAAAGATCTCAACCAGGGAGGTTGCTGGACTCCAGGGTACAACAGATCCTTAGCGAACAGGGTCCCACATCTGGTGATTGATGGTGCAGGGCCCTTGAAAGCTGTAGGAGACTCCTGAATAACAATTGCCAAACTCTACCCCTCTCCCAAAGTAGCAGCTTATGCCACACCTGAAACACAGATGGCTGTATTTCTGAAAGGGTTATCAACACCCACCCTCCTTATGACAGCCTTACTTGGCATTTAGAAGCAGCAGTCAAAAGCAGGGACCTGGGATTGAGACCAAGGAGCTGACAGGGACCTGGGATTGAGACCAAGGAGCTGGAACATAGAACTGGTTTAAGAAATTGTCCCACGTGCCCTAAAAATGGCCTAATCCTTGTCTCCCACCATATCTTCATGTGCCCATCACCACAATACTATGTTTTCCCCACCACCATGGCAGTGAACTGGGATTGGCTTCCAGATATATAGGTGGTTGCTAGGGGAAAAATGAGTGAACAGAATTAACTGGATACAGGATTTAACTGGCTATGTGTTTTTGAATCTTTACATGCTGTGCAGTCCTAAAGGTTATGTTTCTTACTATTGTGAATGGCTTCATTTTTTTCCTAGCTGTTGTTGAATAGATTTGTTCTTTTTTCTGCAAGGAATGGAATGGAATGGAATGGAATAAGGGATAGAATAAGGGATAGAATAGAATAGAATAGAATAAGGAATGAATGGAATAGAATACGAATAGAATAGAATAGAATAGAATAGAATAGAATAGAATAGAATAGAATAGAATAGAATAGAATAGAATAGGAAAGGACCTTAGAGGTCTTCTAGACCAACCCCCTGCTCAGGCAGGAAACCCTATACCAATTTCAGATTAAATGGTTATCCAATCTCTGATTAATTGTTCTAACTGTCAGGAAATTTCTCCTTCGTTCTAAGTTGCTTCTATCCTTGATTAGTTTCCATTAATTGCTTCTTGTCCTGCCCTCAGGTGCTTTCGGGAATAGCTTGACTCCCTCATCTTCGTGGCAACCGCTGGTGGAGAAAAAAAATGATGGAGGGAAAAAAATGAGATTAGTGCTCTCTCCCATTGCATTTTTAATAAAACCTTTTCTTTCTGTCTCTTCTTTTTCTAGCTCTGCTTGGTGTTCAGCTGGACAACACCTTAGCTGTTCTGGAGATGGACTTGCTTTCTGGGACTTACCTCTTGGCAGTCTTACTGGTCTGCGTCGTGTTTCAGTCGGGCGCTCAGGAGAAGAATTACACCGTGAGGGAGGAGTTACCGGAAAATGTCCTTATTGGCAATTTGCTGAAGGATCTCAACCTGACCCTTGACCCCGATGTGCCCCTTTCATCCCCGCTTCAATTCAAACTCGTGTACAAGACTGGCGATGTCCCCCTCGTCCGCGTGGAGGAGAATACCGGGGAAATATTCACCACGGCCAACCGCATCGATCGGGAAAAGCTTTGCTCTGGCATTTTTAGTGAGAACCGTTGTTTTTATGAGGTGGAAGTCGCAGTTCTTCCTGATGAGGTCTTCAGGCTGGTCAAGATTCGATTCCTGATTGAGGATATAAATGACAACGCTCCTCTTTTCCCGTCCACGGTCATCAATATCTCCATCCCTGAGAACACCGCGATCAATTCCCGCTATTCTGTCCCGTCGGCTGTTGATCCCGATATTGGAGTGAATGGCATTCAACATTATGAACTCCTTAAGGTGAATGGTAGTCCTTTGGCTGAAAAGAATGCTCAGTTCCCCCCCCCCCCATTATTTTCTTGCTTTTCTCCCATGTTTTCTTATATTCTTTTTTCTCCTCCCTCCCCCTCCCCCTCCCCTTCCCCTTCTTCTTATTCTTCCCCTTCCCCTTCCCCTTCCCCTTCCCCTTCCCCTTCTTCCCCTTCCCCTTCTTCTTCTTCTTCTTCTTCTTCTTCTTCTTCTTCTTCTTCTTCTTCTTCTTCTTCTTCTTCTTCTTCTTCTTCTTCTTCTTCTTCTTCTCCTCCTCCTCCTCCTCCTCCTCCTCCTCCTCCTCCTCCTCCTCCTCCTCCTCCTCCTCCTCCTCCTCCTCCTCCTTCTCTCCTTTTACCCGAAGACCATTTCATGGTTCTCGGATAATCTTCTGTTTTCTAAGCATTTCTCTTCTTCCGTTACTGGCTGCTAAATGTCTAGATTCTCAGTCATCCAGGTCATTGTTGTCTCAAAAGTGCTTTTTTCAAAAAGGCCACTGGACATTACTTCGTTTTTCCTTGAAAACGTTTCGCTTCTCAGCCAAGAAGCTTCTTCGGTTCCTCACCCTTCAGTCAGAAGAAGCTTCTCGGATGAAAAGCGAAACGGCTTCAAGGAAAAACAAAGAAAGTCCGGTGGCCTTTTGGAAAAAGCACCTTTGGGCTACTCTCTGCTGTTCTATCCGGCTGAAAGACACACGATTAAAAATGGTAGAATGGGGAAGGGCGTTACCGCTTGTGGGCTGCACCAAAAGCGTTTGCGAAAATCATTGAGCGTGCACTCGCTCCTTCCCATCTGAGCACAAGTTGCCAGTTATCAGAATCAATTCTCTGTTTTAATTTAATTAATTTAAGTTAATAGATTTGTATGCCACCCAACTCCCGGGGGACTCTGGGCGGCTCACAGCATGTCAAATCCATTACAAATAAAAACATATAACAGTTAAAAAGATATAAAAATTAAAAAATCTCCAACATTCATAACAAGGGGGGGGACCCAAGTATAATCTGCTCGGTCTCACTTTCACCCCGCCTGCCGGAAGAGCCAAGTTTTTAGTGCTTTACGGAAGGCCAGCAGGGTGGGGATGGCCCTGATCTCCGGAGGGAGTTGGTTCCAAAGGGAGGGGGCTCCCACAGAGAAGGCTCTCCCCCTCGGCCCCGCCAACCGGCATTGCTTGGTCGATGGGACCTGGAGGAGACCAACTCTGTGGGACCTAACCGGTCGTAGGGAGGTATGCGGCAGGATGTGGTCCCGAAGATAGCCTGGCCCTGAGCCATGTAGGGCTTTAAAGGTCAAAACCAACACCTTAAATTGGATCCGGAGACTAATGGAGACTTTTGCATTTAGCCACTTGGTGTGGGCCATCTATTGCATGGAAGAGTTGCACCGTGGGGGGGGGAAGGACTTGACACAGAGAAGGTAGACAGAAGGAAAAACATAATCTCTCCTTGCTCCCATCCACCTGTCCTTGGACTTCCAATTGAGATGGATTGCAGGATGCCAAAATTCATCCAGTCTTGCCATCCCATAATTTAACGAAGTCAGAAAATTGCATCTCAAGTCCCCGCACAGCTAGTCTAGTTCAAAGAAACAAGATCTGTGCTGATTTCAATAAGGGACTTTCAATGCTAGTCTGGAGTAAAAAGGGGAACAAAAAAAAAAAACCCCTATGTGAGAAATTTGCCAGCCTCGTTTATAAAGAGTTCGTTCAGGTGGCGTCTCTTTGAAGGATGTGAAATGTTTCTTAGCAGGTTTCTGGCCACCTGGGCTGAGCTGGTCATTGATGGGATGAGCTGCCAATAGACCCCCTTCTTTCCTTGATTGTTCTTGTCCACTCACCCCTTCATTCTTTTCAATCTCTTCCACATTCAACCAATTTTTTCACGCCTTCTCCCATTTTGGTTCTACTCAGTGAATGCTAAACGGTCAGCTCCTTAAGAGATGGCTGTGCTTAGATGTCTTTTACTTTCTTTTTTTCTTTTTCTTTTTTCAGAGAACTTGAAGCCTTTTTAAAATTATGATTAATTGCCAGGGAGAAACTGGATGTAGGGATGATACTTAGTCAACGTGACCAGCAGCTCTGGCTGTGAAGTGTATGAAAACCAACAAGGGAACCCCATGGAATTAGATATGCGGTGAAGCAAATTAACTTTCTCAGAGAAGCAAAGACGAAGATTTCTAACTGACTGGCTCAGTCAGCATGCTTTGGTAATGCTTGAGTAGATTAACAGAAAAGGGAAAGGGAAATTTACTCTTGTACACACAAAGCAACTCTAACTATGGCTTTTCTATAAAAACAACAACAACAGTAGAATAGCTGGTATTAACTGTTCTTTATATGCGCTGGGTCCTTCCTTCCTTCCTTCCTTCCTTCCTTCCTTCCTTCCTTCCTTCCTTCCTTCCTTCCTTCCTTCCTTCCTTCAACTTCCTTCCTTCCTTCCTTCCTTCCTTTCTTCCTTCCTTCCTTCCTTCCAACTTCCTTCCTTCCTTCCTTCCTTCCTTCCTTCCTTCCTTCCTTCCTTCCTTCCTTCCTTCCTTTCTTCAACTTCCTTCCTTCCAAACTTCCTTCCTTCCAATAGCCCCCTCACCCCTCACCCCAGCGACAACACATCACATAAGCCATTTAATGGGCTCCATGCTGTTCTGGGTTCCCCAGGCCCTCTGGCTGAACCAGGTCTTCAGCCCCTTCCTAAAGTGTGGGGGCCAATCTAATCAATCTAATCTCGGGGGGGGGGGAATATCTCCCGCCCAGAGAGAGGGAGCCACCACAGAGAACGCCCTTCTTCCTACCAGATGTATCTCCATAGGGGGTGGGACCCAGGGGTGAAATCTACTTACCTTCCCTACTGGTTCGGAAGCGCGCACATCAGCATCGCACACACTTTTTCACCCTCTGCGCATGTGCAGAACGTTTTGCACATGTGCAGAGTGTTAAAAGCAAGAAAATGGTGACGTCCGGGCTGTTGGGCGGAGCCTCGCACTCCTGCCACTACTGGTTCTCAAAACCACCGGCGGCTGTCGCTACCGATACGCCTGAACTGGACCAAACCGGTACCGTTTCATCCCTGGTGGGACCCGCAACATTCCTTGCCTCCCCGTGGGTCCAGTAGATGTGACCAACAACAGACGGTCCCTCAGATAACCTGGTGCCAAGCCTTTACTTGCACACAGGTGGTTTCCCCACCCCACTTTATGAAATGACTGAACTAATAATGCTGTGTCGCAGAGCAAAATCTTGTTTAGTTTTGCTTTCAAATAATTTTTATTACTGGGTCAATTTTTCCTGTGCTTTCTGATTCTGCAAACTTCCTTCCCGAAGTAAACTGCAGGACTCAAGATCCAAATTTTATTTCTTACAAAGAGTTTGATTCCTTAAATAATTAGCCAGGCATTAGTGGAAAACGGTAAGGCAATCCAATGATTAGATGGTGGCCAAATGCTTTATGAAATATAGCTTCAGAGTCTGCGTTAACCAAAATAATAATAATTGCACACCTGTTGTCTGTGGTCGAACATTATCCAGTTTCACGTTGGTTAAAAATGAGCGGAGAGTAATGAAAATTGCAAGAAAATTGCATGGAGTTTACTCATTTGGTTTGGAGATTTTAAAAAAAACTGAGTCTTTATAAACTGTTCAAAATGAATCATTTTTATGCGTCATAGGGTAAAGATTCGATTCAATTGAAGAGATGGAACGAGAAATGAAAACAGCAGGACTCTTCTTTTTTTAAAAAAAGAAAAGAAAATAGTAAACTTAGTTGCCTTTTGCTCGAAGGGAAAGAAGAAAGTGCTTTTATAACTCAGCTGCAAATGTTTCCAGGGAGGAAGAGGAACCATTTAATAAATGAGAAGATATTAATGAGGGTTTGAAACAGCTGAGTTATTAGATAGCTTTTTAAAAGGAAAGGAAAAGTAAATGGAAGAGCAAAAAGGATCCGATTTTTATCCAGCAGAAGAAAATAAATGACATATAAATAAATGGCTTTGCCAAGAAATATTTGCCAGCAAATATAGAGGGATAATGGATTTTTTTAAAAAAAAGTTCATTAAATTTGTTTTGGCCAAGAATATTAGTTCTGCTAAAGTTGTATGGGGTGGACTGTAAAGGTAAATGTAAAGGTTCCCCTCGCACATATGTGCTAGTCGTTCCCGACTCTAGGGGGCAGTGCTCATCTCCGTTTCAAAGACGAAGAGCCAGCGCTGACCGAAGATGTCTCTGTGGTAATGTGGCCAGCATGACTAAATGCCAAAGGTGCACAGAACGCTGTTACCTTCCCACCAAAGGTGGTCTCCATTTTTCTTCTTGCATTTTTTTTGCGTGCTTTCGAACTGCTAGGTTGGCAGAAGCTGAGACAAGTAACGGGAGCTCACTCCATTACGCGGCGCTCGGGATTCAAACCACCGAACTGCCGACCTTTCTGATCGACAACCTCAGCGTCTTAGCCACTCAGCCACCGCATCCCTTCAGGGTGTACTGTACTGTACTGCAAAAGTGAGAGAGTTACTTCAGGCAGTGTATCTTGAACAGTAGCAGTAGTAAATTTGGAATAAAAATTATGAATGCTACTCATTATGGATTTCATGCACACTATATGTTAATTTTAATATATATTAACTCCTCTTTGAATATGGGGGACACTATTGTTTTTCTCTAGTACTGAGACCCAATTCAATGCCTACACTAGCACAAATATCAGGTGATGTAATCCAGGATCTAGAATTCTTCACTCTGTGTTTAAAAGTTTGGTCTAACGGTGTTGCAACCAAATCCTGAGATGTGAATTTGAAAGATCCTACTGTGACTCACATATCTGCTATCGCAACTCAATCAGGGCCTTAGTGAGAAGAGTTATTATTGGATTCAAGTCTTCCCTGCAATATGGGAAAATGTTGAACACACTTATAAGATTGCTGAGAAATGTGAGAATACAGTACACACAGATTTTTTTTCCAGGCACATGCAAACTGCTCTCGGAATTGATGACTGGATTTCACATCACATGATTTGTTTAAGGATACTTTATTTGATGCACTGGGATCATGGACAGAATACATTGAGCCAACTTGTTGAGGCCACTCAATCCTTACTAGTGCATTTATTTTCCTGAGAAGATTGGTTTCTCCTTGTAGGGATGTTTTTTGCTTCATTTGATTAGTTCTTCCTGCTGATGTTTCTCTCTTAGAAGAAAACATGTTATTTTGGACAGTATCACAGAAGAGCAAAGAAGCCCATCCTTAACCAAATAGGTTAAGTCCTGATTGAAATGACAGCAGATATGCAAGTCAAAATAGGAACTTTCAAACTCAGGTCTCAGGATTTATTTGCATCACCATTAACTGGGTAGCCCAAGATCCACTGGGATCCACTGGTGTTTTTGTTCTCTACTGGTGAGACTGCACTGCTTGCATCACTGAGATTGTCATAAACTGTAGCTCTGCAGCCCATTTAGATTCATGCTGCAGCGGACTTGATTTAAGAGTGAACTTTTCAACTCATTAACATAATCAATGGGTTGCGTTGCCGCCAAGTCTATCCTTAGACCTCCCCAAGCATTCTAGCCAGGTTTTATTTGCTTGCTTTTAATAAACTTAAGGTGTTTGTCATTGATGGCCGTAGACCAAGTTGTTGAGATGGTACACTACTATAACAGTAAATGCTGATGTAACAAGAAAGTCGGACATCAGTCGGACCAGTTTCATGGAGGCATGGATGAAGTCCATTGATCAGTTTGGGAACATGATGTGAACATTTTTTTTAAAGTAGATGTCCTTGCAAAATGGTAATATATTGAGTCAAAGTCAGATTCTAAATACTTTTAATTGAGCTGTAGGGAATGGCTGCAGTAAAGGATAGGCAGAAATCCACTAAAAATATATTTCTGTTTTAATTCTCCACAACTGCATAATAGTTTATGGTCCACATGTCACAACATAAATGTTGAAATATAGTCATTATTAAAAAGAGAGAGGAGCATCATCATAAAATAGACATTTGACTTAGATGAGTAAAGAATGAGTAAAGAATGAGTCGGTTTCTTATCTTTTGAATGACTAAAATGCATGGAATTAATTACACTGTGATGGACCTACTAGCTTAAACCATCGTCATCATCTTTTAACGACCCCATAATCCCTTGCGGGGTGGAGTGAATGGAGCTAGCAGAGTTTTTAATGGCCAGATGCCCTTCCTGTTGCCAATGCAGAGTTTTGTTTAGCAGATATATTCTTATTGTGCTCAGAGAGAGAGAAATATCTGCCTCCACCTAGGATCAAACTCACAGCCTTCTGATTGTGAGGTGAGAGCTCTACCTCTAGGGCATCGCACCGCACCACTCCACCTACTAGCTTAAATGTATGTGTTTAACTAGTTGAGATAACAACAAATAATTGTAATAGGTAGAAGTACTGTATTTTTTGGAGTATAAGATGCACCTTTTTACCACCAAAAAGAGGGTGAAAACTTGGGTGTGTCTTCTACACCGAATGTAGCTGCACCCAGCCACCCCCACCTTTTGGCCTCTGCCTCCCAGCAATTTACCTCCTTGCAGCAAACAGGGCAGAACCTGATTAGCACAAGCAAGTGATTATCTGTCTCCTGATCCACAGCCGACTGAAGCTTGCAAGCCACGTGCTAAAATGAAACTAACTACGGTAGCTACAAGGAGACAAATTGCTGGGAGGTAAACTGCTGGCAGTGTTGGACTGCTGAAACTGCAAGGAGGTAAGTCAATAACTATAAATGTCTATAGAATGTTCAAATTATTAGACTTATTTTTTAAAGACTGCTTTATTATTATTCTAGACAACTTAACAAAATGAAGAAGCTTTTTAAAACAAATGCTTGATCTGAAGAGGCCCAGTGCTATTGTATCTTCTTTTAAATAGCAAAGAATAACGATACTTCCAGAAAGCCACATCAAATTTAAAGATCTGTAAAAGTATAATCTGAAATGTAACAGTGTCCTGTTTAGTATTAAGATAAGGCAGCTGAGTTAAACCCTGACTTAGTCATGTTTGGAGTAGATCTATTTAAATAATTGGGAGGAGTTAGTGTGATTACATTTAAGAAAACTTTCTGGCATTAATATACTGCCATAATGTACATTTCTCCAATTCTTTGCTATTTCTATGGGTCAGACACACATGCACAGAAATACACAACAAACAGTGTATATCATCTGTACTGTTTGCTGTTTGGCAAATTGTTGGGAGGCAGAGGCCTTTTTTCCTTGTTTTCCTCCCCCAAAACTAAGGTGCGTCTTATACTCCGGTGTGTCTTATACTCTGAAAAATACGGTAATTGTGTATAATGGCAATATACCAAATGCCAGGGATCAATAAATAAGGGTCACCATTTTCCCAAAACCAGCCTTCAAATTGCTGGTTCAATAATGCTGTCTCCATGTATTTATGGCGAGAGTTGGGATACAAATTGTAAACATTGGATTTGGATTTGGCAAATAGATTGATGTTTTTCTTTTTCCCTTTGTTAAACCTTTTCTCTTCCCTGCTCATTAGTTTATTTTAAAAATTTATAAATAATATTTTCCCAAGGCAGCTTACAGCAACAAACTCTTATGCACCAACGTATAATGATAATAATCATACATTAATACAGTGCTGGAAACGCACACAATAGAAACCTAATAAAACATTAATAAAAGAGCTGCAGTTAAAAATATCACTGCACAGTATTAAAATCCAATTCTGCTTATAAGCTAACACTTTAACATTCTCACCCATTCAAAGGGTGGCCTAAATAAATCTTTAGGGCTTTATTAAAAGTGGGAGCGCAGATCTGACTCCCCCCCCCCATATGATAGACTACTCTAAAAGGATGTTGAGACTCTAGAAAGAGTGCAGAGAAGAGCAACAAAGATGATTAGGGGACTGGAGGCTAAAACATACGTTGAACGGTTGCAGGAACTGGGCATGGCTAGTCTAGTGAAGAGAAGGACCAGGGGAGACATGATAGCAGTGTTCCAATATCTCAGGGGTTGCCACAAAGAAGAGGGAGTCAGGCTGTTCTCCAAAGCACCTGAGGGTAGAACAAGAAGCAATGGGTGGAAACTAAACAAGGAGAGAAGCAACTTAGAACTAAGGAGAATTTTTCTGAGAGTTAGAACAATTAATCAGTGGAACAGCTTGCCTCCAGAGGTTGTGAATGCTCCAACACTGGAAGTTTTTAAGAAGATGTTGAATAACCATTTGTCTGAAGTAGTGTAGGGTTTCCTGCCTAGGCAGGGGGTTGGACTAGAAGACCTCCAAGGTCCCTTCCAACTCTGTTGTTATTATTATTATTAAAAGCTTGGGGGTCTCTGTGGAAAAGGGTCCTTTTTTGGGGGGGAAGGTTGAATTCAACAAAAACTCTAAAAAGAGGGTGAAATAAAAGAAATTCCTTTCTTGTATGAGCAGATTCCTGTAGGGTCAACTAACTCAATCCCAAATGACCGAGGACACTCTACTTATTAGAATAATTTCAGCCTAACATTTCTTTCTGCTCCCTTGTTCCTTCCAAAATAAATACTCATACCACGATGTCGGTCCCTTTATCCATCAAAGACTGACAAGGAATCCCATGGGAAGGAAGGAAGATCTTTTAAGCGTATTGCCCAAATATGCTATGAGTAAAACATGAATGTTAGATTAACTACAGACTTGCCACCTCTTCTGTTTTTTAAGGGACAGTTCATTGTTTAAGATAAAATGTAGCATAGCATTAATAAGTAATGTAGGTTGCTCCACCCTTTGGCTTTGGGAGATTAAATCCAAGCTTGAACTTAACCCTCGGATTCCCTATAAATTATTTGTGATAGCATTCCATTCAGCTCTGCTCTTCGCTTGAAATATCAGTTGAGAATAATAATAATAATAAAAAAAAACCAGAACAGCATGCTCATAAGAAGCACCATTGAATGCAATGAAACACTCATGACCTGCTTTAATCGAGTGATCCAATAGGTCTTTGTTACAAGTAATTTGGTCTGAGTGCTTCTCATTCAGTGTAGAACCATGGTAAATAAATTTTAGATGCTACAACAGTTTTGCGTTCAATGACATCTGGCGTACACCATTTTATTAAAGCCTTACAAGGTGTTCCATTATCCTGAAAGCACTTCAAGTGGCAAGCTTCTTTAGTTATGATTTAGAATTGCATAAGTCAGTCTTTAGAGCTTTAATCAAGGTCTGAGCTGTTGTAGCTCCATACCCTCCATTTAAAAATAAAAAATAAAAAAAAATCCTGAAAACTAACTTATTGTTAATAAAGACGCTACCCTTTAGGCTGCTTTTCAAGTAGGTTTTGTGAAATCCACGAACACATTTTCAATAGCTAGAGAGAAGCATTTCGGCAAACCTGATACTTCTTGAGTTCCCCGCCCCGCTTCCCATGCAACTCTGGAACTAAATAAAGTGTTGCATGTGTAGCAAACGAAGCTAAACATATGTGTCCCAGGATAATGTTGCAGAATCCAATCTGAATCAGTCACTGGGACCAAAGGTTTATTCTTGCAAGCTTTTGGGTTTCGTGCTGGATCCCATCATTAAGGAACTTCTCTGTTTACAGACTGTATATACCCGTGATGGCGAACCTATGGCACGCGTGCCGAAAGTGGCACACGGAGCCATTTTGCCTGGCATGCATGATGTCGGCTGTTCCTCTTCCAAGTTTCTAGCATGCACGCGCACACACCAATCAGCTGGCCTTTGTGCGTGTGGCAGTGTTGGAAACTGGAAGGGCTGGTCTTCCATTTTCCGTCATGTGCAGGCGCGCTGGCCAGCTGATCAGCAAGTGCGTATGTGCGGCAGTAACTGGAAGACTTGGCGGCCGGCATGCATGCACGCACCAGAAACCTAAAGTTAATGTTTTGGGGGGCGCATGCCCCCTGGGCAATTTCTCTTCCTGATCATGGCCCAGACGAGGGTGCGCATGCAAAGTGTTCCCTTTTTGGCACTCGGTGCTGCGTGCGCATGCATGCAGTCCCTTTTCAGCACTCGGTGCCGAAAAGGTTCCCTATCACTGGTATATACTATCAGGGTGTGTGTGTGTGTGTGTGTGTGTGTGTGTGTGTGTGTGTGTGTGTGTGTGTGTGTGTGTCACAGCAGTTAAGACACTGGACTTGTTGGCTGAAAAGCTAGCAGCCCAGAGTTGGGACCCGAGTGCCATGTGATGGGTACTCCCATGGCTCTCATCCTCATTGCAATATCTGTCAACCTAGCAGTTCAAAAGCATGCAATTGCAAGTAGATAAATAGGTACCACTTTGGTGGGAAAGTAACACTGCTCCATGATGTCATGCTGGCCACATGACTACGGAAATGTCTTCAGACAGCGCTGGCTCAATGGCCTTGAAACAGAGATGAACTATAGTCGACTAGCGAAATAAAATCCGCAGGGACTCCTTTATATGTGTATATATATACCCCGTTTATTTAATTTGCAAAGGCTGCAGGGTGACCATCTGCCTTGGGAACGGAATTTGTATGGCCCGATTCACAACCGTTTCTGCTTTTTGTAAAGCAGAGGAAGGAGCCTGCCTGCTTTTAACTTCTCAACAGAGCATTGCAGGGCAGAGGGTACATCGGAACGTGTTGCTGTTGTGGCACTTTAATTCAATCAGCGGCGTAATTTCCCCATAGGAGTATGTTGCAGATTCAAAACATTCATGGATGGGCATGTCGTGCTGTGATATCAATTCCCCACAATGATCATAACAGCATTTTTCTTAATTTGAAGGTTCTCTGCCTCGGATTTATAGCTCCACTTTATTCATTTTTCCCCCAGTTGCGTGTGTGTGTGTGTGTCTGATTGTTTATTTATGCTTTCATTCCCTTCAGCATGGAAGCCATCTGGGTGATTCTGGGCCACTTGCTCATTCTCAGACCAAGCCTGGAAAAATGTCTACCTACCAGTCCATACTAGACAAGCATAATTGGTTATGGTTATTGGTCAGTGAAGAGCTTTTGACCCTCCACTGCTTTGTATAAGTGCTTATGTGTATGCAATTGTTTGTTAAACGAAGATTATGACACATGCAGTGTGTGTGTGTGTGTGTGTGTGTGTGTGTGTGTGTTTGTGTGTGTGTGTGTGTCTTCATGTGTAGAGACAGTTTGGTCCAGTGGTTAAGGCAACAGGCTAGAAATAGCAATAGCACTTAGACTTATATACCGCTTCATAGTGCTTTACAGCCCTCTCTAAGCGGTTTACAGAGTCAGTATCTTGCCCCCAACAATCTGGGTCCTCATTTTACCCACCTCAGAAGGATGGAAGGCTGAGTCAACCTTGAGCCTAGTGAGATTTGAACAGCTGAACTGCTGAACTAGCAGTAGCCTGCAGTGCTGCATTTAACCACTGCGCCACCTCAGCTCATCAAACCAGAAACCAGGAGACTGTGAGTTCTAGCCCCACCTTAGCCACAAAGCTAGCCATAAAGTTAGCCACAAAGCTAGCCCTAAGAAGGAGGCAATGGTAAACTACTTCTGAAAAATTCTTGCCAAGAAAACTTCATGGAACGTGTCCTCTTTACTATTTTATTATATTCATTTTATTAATGGTTCTTATAAGGCGCCCAACTCCCATGGGGCTCAGGGCGGCGTACAGCATAATATAAGAACAATATAAAACCATAAAATGATTAAAAATTTAAAAAAAAATAAAAACACATCAACATTCATACATGGGGGATTGATCTCAATATCACTCCACCTGCCGGAAGAGCCATGTTTTAATGGCTTTACGGAAGGCCAGCAGGGTGGGAATAGTCCGGATCTCCGGGGGGAGTTGGTTCCAGAGAGCCAGAGCTCCCACAGAGAAGGTTCTCCCCTGCGGGCCCGCCAGCCGACATTGCTTGGCTGAAGGGACCCGGAGGAGACCAACTCTGTGGGACCTAACTGGTCGTAGGGAGGTCTTCTGTTTCTGCCGATAATCCTCTTTCTTTAAAACAAGAAAAAGAAGGAGAGAATTTGCAAGAAATAAAAGCGATGCACTCTAGTTGAGGAAATCAGTATATGTAGCATATACTATGATTGTAACAGGTTTGATTGCCATGAAACTGTAATACTTATCCCCATTGACAGAACAGTGTTCGAAGTCTTCTTTATGGCTCAGGTCAGATATAATGATCTCATCCCTATAAACTCAAGAGTTATTGAGCTGCGAGTAAGCCTTTGCCCCTCCTGCCTTCATAGTCTTAACCAGATTTATTTAAACGTTAACCTCCCATTACAGTAGAATTGAGTAAATGGTCTTTTCGGAAAGCAGAATACAGTACGTACAGCTTACTATAGTCTGAAAAGTGGAATTAGTGAGAGAAAAGTAGATAACTCTGGCACTTCTAATATATTATCAAGACATGAACTCCTCAGCTAAGAAACTAAGAAACAGTCTAAAGTTAGATGGTATTCTTCATCCATCGAGTGGCTTTTTTTCTCTTGTGCTTCTTACTCAGTGGATCGCCCTAGTTGGATTGCTATTTCGATTGCAATGTGTGTTTCACTATTGGAGGCAGGGTACCCAAAATTTCATAGTCCAATATCAGAATTTCTATCTTGAATCAATTAGCATTCTGAGAACTAAACAGTGGTTTCGTGCTAAGTTCGGCTTACACATATGCCTGGTGTCCCCCAGTTATTAGACTATAACTTCCACAGCCTTTGCCCACATGGGCCAAATTTATTTGGGTTTGAAGCCCAACATCTCAAGAAGTACAGGTGTTGGACAGTAATCAGGAGGAAGGTTCAAGTGAGGAATTAGTCTGGACTCATTAGGTAAACACAAGAGGGCAAGGTTTGATCCCCACATGCCTTTGCCTAATGCTTCCCAAGCAAGAGCTGCCAATTTGGGGAGATTCCTGTATAATAGGCAGAATAAAATAAAGTAGTGAGCTAGAACTGTACACGTGTAGGTCTGGTTACTTGTGCCTGGCAACAGGAAGCCTATGCCTGTTAAAGGTTATTCTTGCTTTCTGCTTTTATGTTCATCTTTTTTTTATTACCCTTCATAAGCAAAGCAAATTGTGAAACCGGTATTACAAAAACAAATATAAGCGACTCTTAATCAACTAGATAGTTTTGGATTCAAGGTTGGATTCAGCCATGTAATATCACTGCTGCAAGAGCATCATCATTGGCTGCAATTTAAGACGCTGGTTGTCACCTTCACAAAGCTCAAGTCTTGGTTGTCTTCAAGATACCGTTCTCACTGTTGAATCTGTCTATTCAGCGAGATCTGGGGACAGAAGGCGTGTTGAAACTCTTATCTCGGAGGAAGTACAATAAACAGTGAGACCTTTGTTGAGTCTTTTCAGTTAAGTCTTCAAACAACTTCCCCCAACCCTAATATCTTGACCTCCTTCTCCCTTTGATGCTTTAGGACAGTCATGAAGACATAGCTCTTTAGAAGAACATTTGTAGATGTTGAGATTTAGACTATATCTGGTCATGGTAAATCAAGTGAATGTTTGTGGTTAGGAGCAGTCTTTAATATTTGCATGGTTAAAATAGTATGCTTGCTATTGGTGTCTATGGAGATTCTCAGTCATCCAGGTCAGGGTTGCCCCAAAGGTGCTTTTTCAAGAGGCAACTGGACTTTCTGGTTTTTCTTTGAAGAGGTTTCGTTTCTTCATCCAAGAAGCTTTTTTCAGCTCTGACTGAATGGTGGGGGAATGCTGATGGTGATAACCAGTGCAATGTCTTTGAGAATTGAACAGCATAGAAGTTGCAATAAGTATGTCAATAAACCAATCCATAATGTAAGCCTTAGTGTTTGTTTGCCGTAGATTCTAATATGCTAATTTTTCCTAAACATTTTGTTGTCTGGGGATTGGCAGATTTGCGTGGAAAACTTTGCATTACCAGCATTTGAAAAGGCGAGTAGAGAACTTAAGCCTTGCTTGTGTTGTGGATGAAATAAAACGGTGATTGGTTTTGTGTGTCATACATTGACAAACGTGATAGTTGTAACTGCTCTGCTATGTAACTGCTCCGGTAGTAACCGCTATGGTTCCATGAAATCTTAGTCATTGCCGCGTACATTTCTGTCTGCTGCATGCATGGTTCAGTTCAGGTATAGGATAGATTTCAGTCCAGCAATTCTTTGGGTTTCTCCCTTACAATTTGTTTTCCTAACCCAGTTTCTCTGATTTTGAGTTACTCCGCATTGTAGGCAGTACGTGCTGTGCTTTTTCGGCGGCCATCAACGTGCACAACCATGAAACACACAGACATGATTTGTAAGCAACAGCTGTATGCAGATACGAGGCTGGGATTATTGCCTTTAGCTGGGTTTTGTAGTTAAATCTAACTTTACAACACTTCCGTTATGAAAGAAATCACTGTTTATGAGCCAAGCTAGCAATCCTGATTCAAATTGATTGGGCAATGGAAAATAACAACAGTGGAGAGGAGAGAAGGACATACAAAATTAATTTTTATGGCCTGGAGGATGTGATTTTTCTTCACTTTAGACTATTGCTGTTCAGAGCTACGTCCTGTTAATATCTGAACAGGCAGGAAAGGAGGAGGCAGACATCCAGACAACGGATGTTGCTGATTTCAACTGCAAATATCACCCCTGTGGCAGATATAACAACCTAATGGAATAACTCTGACTCGAAAATAAATTGAATTCCCATTACAACTGGCCTGATTTATATTTATTTATTTTTCCAGAAGCCGGCCACCCAACCACTATCACGTTGTGCTGCAGATTCTCTGGCTTCCCGTGGAGAAGAGAGCAAATGATTAGGTTTCTTAAGCCCACCTTGGAGGTGAAGCACGGCATATACCTCTCTAGCCGGGCGATTCATACACATGGCTTCTCCGTCCAATCTGCTGTGAGGAGGGGGAGAGATAGGAGGACAATGAAGCACTAGGCTGGTCCTTTAAGTAGGTCATGGACTGCCTAGAGTGGTTACTATCAGCAGCCACCTTGTGTGGAAAACAAAACCTGTCAGTGTGGAACACTCTCTACTTGTAAACAAACCTTTATGAAAGCTGGCAGGACTTGCTGAAAAATATGGAGTTTGGCATAAATAGGATTAGGTAACTTCCGACTTCATTACTGCAGGAATACCAAAGGCTCCTTGTAAATAAATGGCAACCCGCTTGTGTCCTTTTTCCTCTTTTATGCGCTGCGGAATCTGCATTGATCAGCTCTGGCTGAATGTCTCTGAGTCAAGCATTTCCTCCCTGTTGTGTTCAGACAACAATGGGAAGAACCGTCGCACGGTGGAAATGTTCAACAGGGATATAGGGTTGTTGTTGTTAGTTGCGAAGTCCTGTTGAGGTGCTCATTTTTTTCTAATAAATAATTAGGAGACACAAGGACTGCTATGAAAGATACGATTGGAGCAGGATGTCTATGGAGACTCTCAGTCATCCAGGTCATGTTTGTCCCAAAGGTGCTTTTTCAAGAGGCAACTGGACTTTCTGGTTTTTCTTTGAAGACGTTTTGCTTCTCATCCAAGAAGCTTTGGAACAGGAAGGAGGTGTGATTAAGTGGCTAGTCACTATGACTGGTTTACACAACTGTGATCTATTAATCCTGCACACCCAAGTCATTGTTCATGTATAGTAGCCTGACAGTTCTTGATATTTTTCTGTGAAAGAATTCTAGGGGGACATTTCTCCATGATTTGGTGGGAAAGGAGATAAATTGAGGCTCAAATGGACTTGCCATCCAGGGCCCTGGCCTCCAGTTGCCCCACTCATTCCTAATTTGTGCAGGCCGGCTCTCTAGGTATCCTTCGCATTGCCCGTTGACGTCTATGGGAGCGCCGTCTGCGTTTACGGAGTTGAACACCAGCCTTGTTGCAGCCTTGAGTTTTCCATTAACATTCATACTTTTTTGGACTCATGAGTTCGAGTTTTGACAGATCTCATGTAGTGTTTAGACATGAATTTTTAAAAAGGCCATTACTGGCTATTCCCCAGCTTGCTCACTGAGTGCGCTTCAAGCGACTGAACTAGCTCCTGCAAAGAAGCCGGGAGATTTTCTTACTAGGTCTGAAAAATGACACCTGGAAGACAAATGGGAGCTGTCATAGCTAAGCCTCTGAGGAATGCCTTGCAAGCACCGTGGCTTTACATAGCTAAATTTCAGCGTGCCGCTTCAAAAGGTTCTTGCCCTGAAGGTGCTTACGGGGGCTCTTGCTTCCGTCAGGAATCATAACTACCGTCGATCATAAATTTATTTTAAACATCTTTCTCTCCTTGGGATTTTCAGGGCAGCTCCCCTTGGGTTTATCATTATATACAATCCCTTATATACAGTTCCCTGTAAATGGCTAATTATCAGCTGTGAGTGGAAGAAAATATGGTTGACTGCCACACATCTATTGTTTGTTACACTTTGGGGGAATCTGCATAAAATGGGCTTAAGCATCTTTTCTAGTCCTGCCCTTCACTGTAGAATCAGAGATTATATACGAGAAGAGCAGGCTGAGCAGGAAGGCAGAGTTAAGTGTGTCATCAGTTTGGAATCATTACATTGTCACAAGAGACTCAAGCCCAGCACTCCCTTCCCATGAAATCCATTGACCCTTATCTAGTGCCAATTTAGCTTTGACAGTTGGTTGATTAGATTCTTGTGTCTCCTTAGGATTTTCAGGGCAGCTCCCCTTGGGTTTATCATTATATACAATCCCTTATATACAGTTCCCTGTAAATGGCTAATTATCAGCTGTGAGTGGAAGAAAATATGGTTGACTGCCACACATCTATTGTTTGTTACACTTTGGGGGAATCTGCATAAAATGGGCTTAAGCATCTTTTCTAGTCCTGCCCTTCACTGTAGAATCAGAGATTATATACGAGAAGAGCAGGCTGAGCAGGAAGGCAGAGTTAAGTGTGTCATCAGTTTGGAATCATTACATTGTCACAAGAGACTCAAGCCCAGCACTCCCTTCCCATGAAATCCATTGACCCTTATCTAGTGCCAATTTAGCTTTGACAGTTGGTTGATTAGATTCTTGTGTCTCCTTAGGATTTTCAGGGCAGCTCCCCTTGGGTTTATCATTATATACAATCCCTTATATACAGCTCCCTGTAAATGGCTAATTATCAGCTGTGAGTGGAAGAAAATATGGTTGACTGCCACACATCTATTGTTTGTTACACTTTGGGGGAATCTGTATAAAACGGGCTTAAGCATCTTTTCTCGTCCTGCCCTTCAGTGTAGGATCAGAAATTATATACGAGAAGAGCAGGCTGAGCAGGAAGGCGGAGTTAAGTGTGTCATCAGTTTGGAATCATTACGTTGTCACAAGAGACTCAAGCCCAGCACTCCCTTCCCATGAAATCCGTTAACCGTTATCTAGTGCCAATTTAGCTTTGACGGTTGACTGGATTCTTGTGTCTAGACAGTAATAATAAACTCTTCTGTTCCTTGGATGCAACAAATTGTTTTTGATTATCTTGATCAGATTATTTCATCTCTAATCTTTGCAAAATCACCCATCTAGTGAAAGTTCCACAATTGCGTCTTGAATCTCATGGAGTCTTGTGAGACGTTGGTCTTTCCATGGGAAGTTTCCATTGTTCTGATGATCATGCAAATGTTGGCTTCTTTGAAAAATAATAATAAGTTTCAGTATAGCTGCAGACTTCCTGTAGAGATGCAATAAATGTCCTGCTGATCACAAATAAAATGGAAATCACAAAGTTCAAACGCTGCTAACAATTCTATTTCATACTGTTTAAACTTTCCTACATTCCTCATAGGTTTTAGGAAATCCTTATAATACTTTGCTTTAGGATTATAGCAGAGATCTTGAGGGTTAGGAAAGCTATAATTGCAATGGTTTCACTGAGTGTATATAGAAGGTAACTACTGTAGGTCTTCAAGGTAGATCTGGAAAATGAACAGTAGATTAATTAATATATCATTTTAGGAATTCCATCATTAAAATCATTGAAATATAGGAAGCATCAAGACTCAAGCAATGAATATGTTGGAATATAGAAACCATGAAATTTAGAAAACTTGATTTAACTGATATTTTCCATCCTACTCATCTCCTTGTTTTGATGTTTTTTTTTTTCTTTACTCTCTGCGATTTTCCACACCATTTATCTCCCTGTTTCCATGGATGGCAGTTTCTAAAATGGACAGATAAGCCAGCACGCAACACTGTATCCATCTCGATTTTTGAGAAAAGAGGGAATTCAACCTTACAATTACAACTGACATCTCTCCCATTTCCTTAGCTAAGTGTGCTCTTATATTCCATCCCCTATTTTTACTTGTGAGTTTTCCCATTCAGCTCCAGGTGGCCAGCATCAGTCTATCCCTGCATCATCTCCTGTAGCTTGGATAGTCCTTACTTGCTTTTGATTCAGTTCAAGTATGATATGTGATGGTTATATCTTTTTTTGCATTTTTCCTTCCATTGCCTGGAGTTTTCCTTGCACAAATCTGGCCCTCTTCAGCTCTCAACATTCCCTAGCCGGCAGGACTGTTGCTGAGAAGTGTGGACATCCCTCCTTCTCAACAATGGCAACGTTGAGGGCATCCAGATGAAGAATCACATCCTCATTGAGAGCGCCTACTTCGAGAAACACACCGATCCATTCTTAGGCACAACTTGAGTCATGATGTAGAATTCTACATCATGACTCAAGTCTTGAGTCATCATGTAGAATTGTACATCATTAGAGCAATGATGGCGAACCTTTTCGGGGCACTGAGTGCCCAAACTGGAATGAGTGTGCATGTGCATGTACGTGCATGCGCCGGAGTGCTGGAAACCCAAAGACCAGCTGGCTGGCATGTGCATGCCTGGGTTTTTTTTTTTTTGGCTATTTTTAGGCCATTTTCAGGCCATTTTGGGGCCCTTTTTTGGGCCAAAAATGGTCTAAAAATGGCCTGAAAACAGCCCAGAAAACGCCCCGGAAAAAGGCCTATTTTTGACCATTTTTGGGACCATTTTCTGGCCGTTTTCCAGCGCTCCATCGCCCGCGAAGACTAGCATGCTGGAAACCAGAAGAGCAGCTGGTGACGGCACACGAGCCTGCAGAGAGGGCACTGCGGGCCACCTCTGGCATGCGTGCCATAGGTTCGCCATCACAGCTTTAGAGGGTCATTTTATGGAAGGATCAACTCCAGATTTACTGTTTGGAACAGCAAGGCATTTGCATGATCGTTTAGGTTCCAAGATCCTAAACTTTGAGGGTCTCCTGATAGCATCTATACATGCATATGTTGGCAGAGAAACCCCTTGCTTATTCATGACGTTTATATCCTATCTTCATTGTTTATCCCTTGAGAGAGTATATATAATCCTCCTCCTCCTATGTCTTCACAATAACCACATGAGTTGAGAGAATGCCTGGCCCAAAATTACGCAACTGGCTTTTGTGATTAGAAAGATTAGAATTTGCACTCATGATCTCAATATCTAGTCCAGGGGTCTGCAAACTTGGCAACTTTGAACTGAGCTATTGGGAGTTGAAGGCTTGTGGACTTCAGCTCCCAGAATGCCTCAGCCAAACATGCTCACTTTGGCTTCTTAGTTTTTTCTAAATGTTTTACAGAGTCCTAGTAGTTAGTGCTTGTTTTTTTTTTCCTTGGGTATCTGAAAATAGCTGGGCCCAATCTAGTCAAATGCGGATGAAGCTATTTAGGATCAGGTTTAAACCCAAAGCACTTTAGATAAATGCAGAAGATATTTTCCTTATCCAGAGTTAGAGGCAGCGGCGAAATCTACTTACCTTCCCTAACGGTTTGAAAGCACGCAATTTGCACGCCACCGTCGCACATGCTTTTTCACCATCTGCGCGTGTGCAGAGGGTTAAAAAAAGAAAATGGCAACATCCGGGCGGGTGGCCAGAGCCTCGCACTGCCGCCGCTACCGGTTCTCCGAACCACCAGCGGCTGCCGCTACCAGTACGCCTGAATCAATAGCAATAGCACTTAGACTTATATACCGCTTCATAGTGCTTTACAGCCCTCTCTAAGCGGTTTACAGAGTTCAGCATATTGCCCCCAACAATCTGGGTCCTCATTTTACCCACCTCAGAAGGATGGAAGGCTGAGTCAACCTTGAGCTGGTGGGATTTGAACAGCTGAACTGCTGGACTAGCAGTTGCTGAAATAGGTTGCAGTGCTGCTTTTAACCACTGTGCCACCTCGGTTAGAGGGTCTCGTGATGTTTTCCATGGTTCCAGTGCAAAGCTTCCTATCTCTGTTTGAAATTATTATAATCTTCTCCTGCTTTATTATAATTAAACGTTATGGTAATTGAAAAAATCCACTGCATGTTGGTCAATAACACCATGTCCCTTCGGGGTGTTTTAAGGGATCACAGCAGGGCAATAAATAAATAAAATCCCCAACTGTCAAGTTCCATTATGTTAACATTCCTACAGGGCATTGTCAAAGACAAAGAAAAAAAAAAGATGATTTCAGGCAGGGAGGTTGGAGAAATTCAGGGCAAGGGGGCAAATCAGCATATCCCTCGACTTCTAAGGAAGCGATTTTCTCACTAGCTGTCAGAGAGAAGGAGCGAACAACTTAGCTTGTCTTCGTGTAGGAGGGATGATAGGCCGAAGCTGGAAGGGACAAAATTGCAATGTGGCAACTCTCACTTCATTTGTCTTAATGCGAGCTCAGTCTTTTGCTGATGTCCACAAAGATCAAGTTCTCTGGGTATTACAACAGGCTCAAAGAAGAGGAGGAAGAAAGAGACGGAAGCACATCAAACCGGCTTGTAATCAGCACTTTACAAATCTGAATTTTCTGCTGCTTTTCTTTTCTTTTTTTTTAAAAAAGTTGAATTAAAATGTACATTTCCTCTGCAGGAAAGCAAAACAATCAATAATAGAAGCCTTCAGGCCCACACCTATAAATCACTATGAAAGGCTGAACCAAAAACAAATCGTATGATGCGACAGCATGATAGTGCCACGTGCATAGTATATATCTGCGCACAAAAATATAGCTGCTGGCTTTTGAATAACAGTCAGAGCTGCTAAAAGTGAAGGCAGCCCTCTACACTTTCTCTACCGGATTGATTTTCCATCCAGGGGATTTTCATAACTAATTATCGGTAAGCTTCCTGTGAAGCTTCTAAGCTACAAGAAGGAACATCTGCAGGAATGAGATGAAAGGCTCGGAGACGGATCATAAACAAGAAGGATCCTAACCTTAACCCAAATTCAACCAGATTGAACGAGGAGCGATCAAGGAAAGGGACATTAGGAGGAGGAAAAGATTTAGGGTAGTCAAACCTTAGAATTTCCCAGGGTATATTTACCGTATTACATTAGAAGGTTATAGCTTTAGTCTGGCAAGATCTTGTCTATTAGCTATAAGCTAGTAAAGATCTATGAATTGATGCATGTTAACTTCTTTTGGCTTAGAGTAAAGTTAGGGAAAACTCTGCAAAGCAAATTACAGGTAGTCCTCAGTGTATGACCCACAATTGAGCCCAACATTTCTGTTGCTAAGCGAGACATTCGTTAAGTGAGTTTTGCCACATTTTACGACCTGGCTTGCCATGGATGTTAAGTGAATCACTGCAGTTGTTCAGTCAGAAACATGGTTGTTAAGTTAATCTGGCTTTCTCATTGACTTGTCAGAAGGTCGCCAAAGGGATTGGCAATCCCTTTGGGGCAATATAAATTCAATAAATAAATAATAAATTTTAAGACGTCAAAAGGGTGGTTTAAAGATCTGCTGAGATGTTCATTCCCTCCAATCCAACAGCATTTTTAAAAAGTTGGATATTTTACCTCAGTCACTTGAGGTAATGCCTCAATTCTTTAATGCCGCAAAGGCAATGGTTATGTTCTGCATCTTCTGAACTGTATGCTTTGGCATGCTGGCTTAGTGTGCCTAATCAACGAGAGGATTAACAAACAGTGAATAAGTCAAAACTCATAACCTTATAGTCCTGCTGGATTAGTTAGAAAAGAAAAGAAAAGAAAAGTGTGTGTGGGGGGGGGGAAGGGACCCCCACAAAGCTAGTTTACATAAAGCAAGCTAAGCCACTTTTCTCTCATGACTTTGGAATGCAGCCATAATGGTGTAATTATCCACTATGACCTGGAAGACATTTTGTTTGTTTTCCTTGAAAGTAAAATTCAGCCACTGTCTCTTGCCATAAAAGCCGAGGCATAAATTGTAATGGAGTCAGTGAATCAGCCTTAGTGGTATGTCTCCTTTCATGGCTGTGATTTATTCAAATAGGGTTCGAGCAACTTACAAGAGGCCCTGCCATTATGCCTTATGTTTGGGAGCTGACGGGAGCATTAAGTCGCTGCGGTCTGGGGGATGCAGAAAGCTTAAAACCCTGCTTTTTTGTTTTGTTTGTTTGTTTTACTTCTCTAAACTTTGCATGGCTCGGATGAATTATAGGTGGTTCCTCCTTCTGTAATTGTTGTGCTTTACCAACATGAATTATTGACATTTCCACCAGTAGCGGTTTTAGTGCGAGATCCTGCAGCTCTGAGCTATTGGGAGATTTGCTCAGATAACTGCTTAACTCTTGCTCTCTTTCCCAGTCTTATCACTGGGTGGCCCCATGAATAGCTGTGGGATTCAGGTCCTGCCATTGTGGTTATAACTTTTTCCTTAAAGGGCTAAGGGCTCTGCCTCTGAAGTATTTATGGCCTTTTCCTTGATAATTGCCTGTCTTGGCTTTTCTTGGAAGGATCACAAACATTAAAGACAATAGAAAACTTCTTAGAGTTTTCTAAGTTAGTTAGTTAGAACAATTAATCAGTGGAACAACTTGCCTCCAGAAGTTGTAAATATTTGTATTTGTATTTGTTTATTTGTCAAGCATATATGATTATAAGCAAAGTATAAACAGTAAAACATGATTGAATATATATGTAATATTACAAGCATGAATAAGAGTAAAAGAGGTATGAATATATGGGTACATTAGCAATAGCAATAGCAATAGCAATAGCAATAGCAATAGCAATAGAAATAGAAATAGAAATAGAAATAGCACTTAGACTTATATACCGCTTCATAGTGCTTTACAGCCCTCTCTAAGCGGTTTACAGAGTTCAGCATATTGCCCCCAACAATCTGGGTCCTCATTTTACCCACCTCGGAAGGATGGAAGGCTGAGTCAACCTTGAGCCTAGTGAGATTTGAACAGCTGAACTGCTGAACTAGCAATCAGCTGAAGGTCGCAATGCTGCTTTTAACCACTGCGCTATCTCGGCTCATTAGGACAGGAATGGTAGGCACGATTGTGCGCTTATGCACGCCCCTTACTGACCTCTTAGGAATGGGGTGAGGTCGATGGTAGATAATCTGAGGTTGAAGTTTTTGGGGTTTGGGGAAGAAACTACTGAGTCAGGTAAAGTGTTCCAGGCGTTGACAACTCTGTTGTTGAAGTCGAATTTTTTGCAATCAAGTCTGGAGTGGTTTACATTAAGTTTGTATCTATTGTGAGCTCGTGTATTATTGCGGTTGAAGCTGAAATAGTCGTTAACAGGTAGGACATTGAGGCAGATAATTTTGTTTTGTTCCAATCCTGGAAGTTTTTAAGAAGAGACTGGACAGCCATTTTTTTTTGAAATGGTATAGGCTTTCCTGCTTGAGCAGGGGGTTGGACCAGTAGACCTCCAAGGTCCCTTCCAACTCTGTTATTCTGTTATCCTAAGCGGGCCAGAGGAAGTACATGGCCACTTTAATTTCTTAATTTGTCATTTCTAAGCCTCCCTTGTTTTCTGCATCCAGAACGTCATTTATTTCATCTTTTGTCGTTCCTGCTATGTTGTTTCCTGTCTTCCCCACTGTCAACTTTGGCTTGTAAACCCTTTGGGGCAGAACAGTATCACTCTGGGTGTTTGTGTGTGTGTGTGATTATGCAGGCTGATGACACTTAATTATTCTGCCTGCCTGCTTCCCACAGCAGTTAGAGGGGTTAGTGCTATCATGTTTAATTTGCTTTGGATGAGAGAGTGCAGGGGGACAAAAGATGGCTTGACGTGACTGGCTTCAGATATGCAATTGGAAAATTGGAGGATGCAGGGCGGTTTCATTATCCCAGAAACAAAGCCTTTTGCCAACTCAGTTTCTCCATGTTTTCACAATTACCTCTACATATGTAGACACAGACACAAGTTTATATATTTAACAGAATAAGTTGGAAGGGACCTTGGAGGTCTTCTAGTCCAATCCCCTGCTCAGACAACGAAACCTATAGCATTTCAGTTCAATTTTTCTCTTTGCTCCGTTTCTCATTTTTAGTGAAGTTATTTCTCTCTTTTAGTGAGCCTATTTCTTCCTCTAGTGCAGGGGTGTCAAGCTTAGTTTCATTGAAGGCCGCATCAGGGTTGTGTTTGACCTCGGGGGACTGAGTGGGCGTGGCCTGGGTGGGCGTGGTGAGCTCGACATCACTCCCGTGTGGCCCTCCCAAGCTCCATTTTCACTTGCAGAGGCACCCCGGGCCGGTCCTTCGCTGTTTCCAGGGCGGCCCCGTGGACCAGAACTAAGCACCCTGCAGGCTGGATCTGGCCTGCGGGCCTGCTCTAGTGTTTAATGTATCCTTCATTCCAATACACTGCCTGATTGGCTTTTGACAGTTGTCAGTGCCCTTAGCTATAATATCCTTTGGTGAAATTTCAACCAAATATATTGAGTTATTTAGCAATGAATCGTTGGAAGGAAGGCATTGATGCCCAGGAATATTAACAGCTGCATATCTCAGAAAGGAAAAAAAAAGCAATTTAAATTTATTTTACCTTTCTTTAGACTGTTGACTTTCTACAATATAGTTGCATAGTACATGGCTTCTAGGTATCCTTGGTAGATGTAAGGTGTGCAGTAGAATTGTGTTACGGGTGTTTCTTTGAAGTATTCCTCATCTTTGATCAACGTGTTGATGAGGGTTTTATTGATAGTGATCAATCAAGTTTTTTGTAGGCAGTTTACATTAATGCCAATTCCACAAGGCAGTGATTTCCCAACATCTTAAATCAATAGGTGTTTTTGTTTTTGTAGCATGACTACAACTGACACTGATGTTGCAACTCACATGATTTAAAGGACGTGGCATGTAGGTTGTTGGTGAGCCTAAAATTTTAGGAAGATTTTATTCAATCTTATGCTTAACTATGATTCATACATTTTATGGCTTAACGTTCCTAGTATCCTTACAATCCATCCAATGAGATCTTCTTTCAGTGCAAAGATGCTGTATGATGGGACAGAATTGAATATAAATTATTCATCCCCTTCAATGGCTAATGATGATTGGAACTTTGTACATTGGAAAAAAAATCCAGTAGTATAGTAGGATGTCTCCATTTCAGGAATATATTATTTTATATGAGCCGCGGTGGTGCAGTGGGTAGAATGCAGTACTGCAGGCTACTCCTGCTGCCTGCTGGCTGCCTGCAATTTGACAGTTCAAATCTCACCAGGCTCAAGGTTGACTCAGCCTTCCATCCTTCCGAGATCGGTAAAATGAGTCCGAGATTATTGGGGGCAATAGGCTGACTCTGTAAACTGCTTAGAGATGGCTGTAAAAGCACTGTGAAGCGACGTAGAAGTCTAAGTGCTATTGCTATTGCTATTTCAGTTCTTTTGCCAAAATGGATAAAATGTTGTATGTTTTTTTAAAAAAATCAAGTTAAATCAGATTGGACAAAGTTTTAAAATGCTTTCTGGTTGACTGTTTGTTTCAGAGGAATTTATCTTATCTGCATTTTATTCTCTTGCTTCGGTTGACTAGTTTATTGTCGACTCTGATAGGAAAGGAGTCTTGTTAAAGTTCAATGAAATGATTGGTGTAGGTTCAGAGCTTTTTCTTCCTAAAAATACTCTGGATGACATATCGTATTTTTCGGAGTATAACACGCACCGGAGTATAAGACGCGCCTTAGTTTTGGGGGAGGAAAATAGGGGGAAAAAATCTGCCTACCAGATATTCATCTGGCTAGCATCCTTAGTCTGGTCAGCTTCAGCACATTATTTTATCCCCTGGTTAGGACTTAAAAAACCTTCTTCGGAGAGAGTAACAATGAAAGAGCCTGCAAGCCAGTAAGAGCTGGGAAGATAGATAGCACCTGGTTAGGGCTAGAAAAAAACTTATTCGGAGCAAGAAGAGCAATGAAAAAAAAACCTGTAAAGACTTAGGGCTGGAAAAACATTATTTGGAGAGAGTAACAATGAAAGAGCCTGCAAGCCAGTAAGAGCTGGGAAGATCTGTTAGCACCTAGTTAGGGCTGGAAAAAAAAGCTACATTCAAAGTATAAGACGCACCCAAATTTTCAGCCACTTTTAGGGAGGAAAAAGGTGCATCTTATACTCCGAAAAATACGGTAGCTGTTTTCTTCACTATATACAAAACCTCTTTGGGAGGGTATATATAATTACTCATTGAGGATCAGGGCTCTGGAATAAACATGGAAAAGAATAATTACCAGATGTAGGTTAATTAACTTATCGATGTAATCAGACCACCAATCCAATCATTACAGCTAGTTATTTTGTGAATTGCATCTATCAAAATTATCACTTATCTATCCTTTCCCTATTTTATTTCCCACTCATTGATTATCAAGCTCCTCATCATTTGAACATGATGCTACTCCATATCTTTGAAAGTTTGTTGTAATAAATGTGATGGGATCATTTTGAAGACAATCCAAATTCCTTCCTTCCTTCCTTCCTTCCTTCCTCCCTCCCTCTTTGCATTTCAACAGACTTACAAGTAATCCATCCCAAATATTTCACCCACTCTTAGAATGACTGGATAACACTTCCCTACAAAAAGAAGTCAAAGGTTTCCTATGCAGCTTCAAACATCTAACTTGAAGTAGGAACTCCATCAAAGAAACACTTAAAAAAAATAAGTAAAGTTTCCAGTCTTTGCTTGATTATTTCCCTCATCCTCTCTCTACTCTCTGCTTGGTCCTCAACAGTACCAAAACTTAATAGCCTTGTTATCACCTCATTAACTTGGCAGAGCTGAAAGATATATGCCAACTGCATTTGCTCTGCAAGAGATGACATGATTGATGTTACTTCACAAAGCCAAGGAAAAAAACTCCTGGTGCTGAACTACCTTGTAATCTCCCTTTGTTACACCAACCATTTTCTGACAATCCGTTTGTTCTCTTAAAGATTCTCTTTAAGAGTACCTGGGAACATAATGCTTCTTGCTTTTGCCTAACATTTTGAAAAAAGCGACTCAGCAAAAGCAGCGAATGAGGACGATTAATCATTAGAATGTGCCCAACTGCGCCTAATCCATGAAGAAATCCCACCCATATCTCTTGAACTTTGGCCAGTGTGGGAGAATAACTCATTAAGAGATTAATTTTTGGACCAGGGCTTCTCCTGTTCTTCTGTTTCATAATTGCTATTGATTCAAGGTCTGATCTCTGAAGCCCACTGAAGTTGAACATAGCCGTTTGGCTTCTTACCAAGATATTTTGAGTTGTAATTATATTTAGGTCAGGGGCGGGTTCCTAATTTTTTTACTACCACTCTGTGGGTGTGGCTTATTTTGTGGGTGTGGCTTGCCAGCCATGTGACCGGGTGGGCGTGGCTTCTCAGACTGCTGAAGGGAGGGGAACTGAGATAGGTCCTGCTGCCCGTTCCCTCTCCCCTCAGCAGCTCGAGAAGCCTCGAACGTGCAAAAATGCCTAGGATCATCACCGTGTGTTTGTGGCTTCTTGGACTGCTGAAGGGAGGGGAATGCAGATAGCTCCTGCCGCCCGTTCTTTCAGTGTCTCACGCGCTCCCTCAGCCATCCTCCCCTGCTTGGACTCACTGTGGGGTAGGAAGGCAGCGCATGAGCAGTGCGGAAACTCAGCTTCTGGGCATGTGCAGAAGAAAATTTTTTTTATTTTTTTTTTAAATTGGCGGCACCCATGCACCGGCAACCGACTGCACCGGTACTGTGACGTCACCAGTGGGCCGCTAACAGTGCTATAGAGTGGACCGCACTGGTGGGAACCCACCACTGATTTAGGTTTGATGTTGCTCCTCTTCCCCGCCCTTGCCCCACAACTTTCCGGTACTGTTTTCTTTTGTTCTGCTGCCTACAGATTGCAAAAAAGATGGGGTGGGAGGGAATTAAACAGGTGGCCTGCTTTATTTTTAACAATAATTCAGAAGGTCGGGCGGGAGGGGGGGTTGCTTAAAAAAAAAGCAACATCAATATTTATGGAGCAGTTTGTAGAATCCTTTGGAAGAAAAATGCTGTAATCAAGATGGAGGAATTGAGGGCTCGGCGTAATCCATCTTGTTTGCATCCTTGCAGAACCATGCAATGTTTCACTCCAACTTGTTACAGCTTATGGAGGCTGTTTGCGGAATATCAGAAATAACAGTCCCTGAACTCCAAAGCAGCTGTTGCAAGCGATGATTTTACAATCTTTATGCCTAGCCGCTGTTGAGAAATGGCTTCCTGGTGAAGAATGGGGCTTGGATGAAAAAAAGTTCCAGGATTGGAGAGCCCTCGTGATATATTCTTGTGTCTTGGCTTTCTGTTTTCTAGCCAGCTTTTTTGGTTATAATGTAAGGATTCAGTTCAGTCAGTCAACATTCATATTGTGGGTGGCTCTGGAACATACCTGGTTTGCAATAGTAATGTATTATCAAATGGATAGGTTGTTCTTTGAGGATGGCAACCCTATAAAAGTAACAAGTGAGGATTGTCGAGAAAGACTGATGTTAAGTTGGGTTGGAGGCTGGAGACAGGATTGTGACTAACAGCTCTTTATTCAAGGTAGTAGTGACCAGCAAAGGAACTAGCCCGGCAAGGCTCTCTTTAAATAGAGATTTGCCGGCTGGCTTAACCAATCAGCGGCTCTCATTTTCCCGCTCTGCAAAGCAGACCTTGGTGGAAACATCTTAACTCAGTGTAACTTTTAATACATAACAGCTGAGGGGTGAACCAAGGAGAAAAGAAATGGAATACTGTTCCATTGTTTTAACTCATTTTTATAATGGAATGTGCAGCTGAAGGAGTGGGAGCAGGGGGTGGGGTGCTGTGGGTTCGCAGGGGTTTGGGAGAACCTCTAGCTAAGATTCTGTGTAGTTCAGAGAACCCCCAAATCCCACTCCTGGCTGACCCCGCCACAACCACCCAGCCCCTCCCAGGAGTGCTCACATGGCCCGTTTTGTATGCAGGCAAGTGCAGGGCATCCACGGAGGTTCAAGGAGGGCGAAAAACGGGCCTACCGGAAGTTCAGGGAGGCCAGAAACAGGCCCATTTCCAGCCTCCAGAGGGCCTGTTTCTGGCCTTCCCAAACTTCCTGTAGGCGAACCGGTAGCGGCAAAATGGGAAACCCACCCCTGCCATCAACCCATATTTAGTCTACATAGTTTCACATGTTTTAAGTTGGAGTTCATTCTGTCAAAGATCTTACTCGTCCTGTAGTTAAACAAAGAGATAATACTAGGAAAAACTGCATGGTTTTTTTTTTTACATTCAACTTGCAAGATATATTTGAGGTTAAATTTAGTGCTTCCAAGTCCCATGACATCTTCTGTTTTTGAAGATCATGCATTTATCCTGGGGAGGGCAGAGGACGGAGAAGGGAAATTGATTTCTTTACCTCTCTACTAGCTGTTTCTGGAGAGGAATAACAAGAGGGAACTATTGTCTTTCTATTCTGCTTTGCTCCAGAAAAATATCCACTTGCCCAGAAATTGGAATATTTAGTTGAGGAGCCTTTTTATTTAATTCTGCACACTTCCCATTGGAGCGAAACAGGTTCCGCTCCTATAATGCAGAATGGTGAGCTCGTTTTATTTTCGTGCCCTTCCCTTTTTATATTCTTATATGTGCTGATCTTTTTTTGCACAAGCCACAGGGGTGGTATTCACTTACCTTCACTACCGGCAGGGGTGGGTTCCTCCCTGTTCGGACCGGATCGCACAAACCGGTAGCGACCCACTGGTGACATCACTGTTGGTGCTGGTCCGTGCATGCCACCATCTTTTTTGGGGGGGTTGCGAATTTTTCCCCTTCCACTGTTTGAAAAAGGGCCCCTCCCGCCCGCCTGCGGGTTAATACTGACCTTTATTCCTTTGCCCAAGCACAGCTGATCAGCTCCTCAGTTGTGTTTCAGGCTGATTCCTGCTACTGAGCATGTGCGGAAGCAAAATTGCATGAGGGGATGTGTGCGCACGAGCGGAGTGAGTGCGTGCGAAATGTCATGATGCGAACCGGTGGCGAAGGTAAGTGGAACCCACCCCTGACTACCGGTTCGCAAATGTGAGTGTGCCTTCCGCACATGCGCCCAGTCTCAAAAACGTGGAGAAATGGGATGTCATTACATCCGGGCGGGAGGCCGGGGGCGTTTGGGGGTTTGCCCAAATCTGATAGAACCGGCTGAGTACCACCCCTGACAAGCCATAATAGTTGAACTGAGCAACCCATTTGCATGAAGACTCAGTTGGGGACCATGGTTTGAATTGTACTTGTCATGACCAATGGAGGGAAAATTGTGACTTGCAGGAAGCTGTGAACCAAAAAATATATATGAGATTTTCACAACGTGCTTCAAAATTAAACATATACTAATTGCGCAGATAGCATATTGTTTCGATATGGTCTAAATGACTAAATCAATAATGTTTCTATTCTGAGAGGCAGAAACAAGAAATAGGGGGGGATATTATTATGGATATTTTTATATAACATATTAAAAGTAGTAGCTAGATATAAAGATTAGATGTTGAAAGATGGTGATAATATGTATGTTTAATGATATTATTGTCACTAGAATGGGGACTAAAATAGTGATTAACTAAATAATGAAGGCCTATATTTTAACATAAATATGTGTAATAACATTGCAATTACATAAGTATGATCTAAATAACAAATAATGTTAATACTTTAAAAAATGTTTCTATTCTGCTCATTCTACTAATTGTTTTACGCCTTTATTTTTAAATTGGTGCTTTGGCATTTGAAACGAGAAGACAATGCAACGCCTACTGGTGGGTTTTTTTTTTTTTTTTTTTTTTTTGAAACTTAGGCATCTCCTAAGCTGCTACCTGGCTGTGTCTTTTGGGAAAGAAGGAAATTGGGTGGGTCAACCAATCCAAATATAATTGCACACTGTAGAGAAAGATGCATTCCCATGTTCAAGATAATGGCTAGATTTAAGTACTGTGAGTTCTCTACAGGGTGGATTTGATTTAAACCAAGTCGATTGAAATCATGATTTAAATCACTAGTAAAAGGGCTTGATTTAAATCAACTCGATTTAAATCATAATTTTTAAAGAGCAACTTTAAAGAGCCGAGGTGGCACAGCGGTTAGAGGCAGTACTGCAGGCCACTTTAGCTGACTGTGATCCGCAGGTCAGCGGTTCAAATCTCACCGGCTCAAGGTTGACTCAGCCTTCCATCCTTCCGAGGTAGGTAAAATGAAGACCCAGATTGTTGGGGGCAATATAAATATACATTGCTTACTGGTGTAAGCCACTTAGAGAGTGCTTGCACTGTGAGGCGGTATATAAATGTCACAAATAAATAAATAAATAAACTGTCATCTCTGTCCTGCAGTGGCTCCTCTGACCCGCTGTTGACTCACCAACAGTCCCAATATTGCCGAATATACAGCGTCATGCTACATAACTAAGCTCCATTTCATGCTGAATAAACTAAATTATTAATGTATCTTAAATAGAAAACTATATTTAGATAGGTTTTTACTCCAAAAGCATTTTATTAAAATACATTTGACAAAAATAAAAAAAATCCAATTTAAATTTAAAAAAGTCCGATTTAAATTTTTTAAAAATCTGATTTTTTTATTTTTATTTTTTTAAAAAAATCATTGATTTTTATCCACCCTGGTTCTCTAAGATGGCACATAGTGCACAGTAATGTACAAGTAAGGCGCTCGTAAGAAGTTCTCCGTTTTTAGAATCACGTTGGGCATAAATTCTACCTTGGAATATTCCGATAGAATAGGTTTATTGAACAGCCTTTACTCTGGTGTCTTTGAGAGTGTAAGAGAGTAGTATTGGTCTGCCAGGAATCCCTGCAAAAGTGTTGGTCTTTTTCAGTCTGGCTTTATGTGCGGAACAGAGTCAATGCATTTGTGGACAAGGCTTGCGCGCGTGAGTGGAATTTTAATGACGCTAACCCATTTCAGAAATAGGCCATTTGTTTCATTTAAACAGTACTATCTACTTCCAATTAGACTGTGTTAGAGTGATCAAAGATTTTATCTGTCTTGTGTGTGTTATACAACCCCCTTCAGTGTTCAACTTTTCATCTGCATTAATGATAGGGAGACTCCCATTACTGGTAATCTATTTTTATTTATTCCCCCCCCCCCCATCCTTCAGGAAACGTAGAATAAACGGGAAGAGAAAAATAAGAAAGAAATCAGGAATTGTGTCCTGGAGATGCTTAGATTTTTTTTTTTTTGCCATTCGGCAGAACTGATATCCTTAGTCAAATATTTGGCTGATGATTATCTAGCATAAGAAAGGGAAGCATTTGGTACATACTATAGAATGAGGGATGGGAATACATTTTAAAGTTCTCCGTGGAATTTGTGGGCAGAAAAGTTGGGTGAACATTTAAAAAAAAAAAAATCTCGGGTAAGGAGACAAGGAGATTGCAGAATTCTGAATTTCTGATAAGTTTATCAGGGAAAGCAGGATTTGTTATACTGTGAAGGTGTGCAGAAGTCTATAGGGAAACATAAACTTATCCCAGGAAGACAGGAAGGGGTGAGAAAGAACCTCAAGCTTATTCCATCTTAACATCTTTTGGTAGAAGAAGAAAGGAAAGGAACATGGTTACACAATTATTTTATTATATTGTTTAACACTAAAGTGGAACTCTAATATTTCCTGTGGTGGCTGATCTGGCACCTCAAATGATTGACACCTGCAACTAAGTTTGTACAAGAATACATCGGTCTAGCTGCAAAACTTTGTTGATTTTTTTTCTTTCAAAGCACTAGAAGTCTGTAGAGATTCTCAGTCATCCAGGTCATGTTTGTCCCAAAGGTGCTTTTTCAGGAGGCAACTGGGCTTGCTTCTTCTTTTTTTCTTTGAAGACGTTTTGCTTCTCACTCAATAAGTTTCTTCAGTTCTTCCCCACTATCCTGTCAGAGTTGAAGAAGCTTCTTGGATGAGAAGCGAAGCATCTTCAAAGAAAAAGTCCCTGAGTCCTTCGGGAGTTGGGCGGCATATAAGAATAACAAAATAAATAAATAAATAAATAAATAAAAAACAAGAAAGTCCAGTTGCCTCCTGAAAAAGCACCTTTGGGACGTTTGAAAGGACTACTAAAGCAATTTCTCTTTCATAAATTGAATGGGAACTTTTTAGTGAACACCTGCAGGGACATGACATAGTCAGTATCTCTGCTCTCCCCAACCAGGTGCCTTCTGGGTATATTTTCTCTGGTTCTTGCCAATTTAAGTGATAAGCCACCGAGGGAGAAAAGCAACAATATAAAGAAGGCTTCGAAGATTGCCACCTTCCATCTTATGCTCTATGGACTTTGGCAATTATTAGATCTGATCTAATCTGATCGCTGGCCCCAAAGCTCTTCTCTCACTCCAAATCCCATCCTTCTGAGCTCCCATCTCTTCATAAATCACATCCTTTGCTTTTCAGCTGTTATAACCGAGCAATAATTGTATGCAGTACTTTTTCATCTGTCAACAGTATCAAGTGTTAGAAAAGCGGGTGGGGGGGGAATGGTAGTAATATTATAGTCTACCATTTCTACCAACCTTATTTTACAATAGCTCCGTGCTTGCATGCTAGAAATTTTTGGTCTTTGTCTCTCTTCCTCCCGCCTCTTTCTATACAATGTTAAGTCAGATAGTGTGTTACAACACAACTGCTAAGTTATACTCAGTGTACACAGCACAATTTAGGTCAGGAAAGGTTGCCTGAAAAAGAATTTGACCCAGTTGGAGCTCTGGGAGAAATGACAAAAGTTGTCTATTAGTTAATTTCTGATTTTGTCTCTCAGCAAGACTTAAGCTTTGAAGTGATCCCTGAGTTTTCTTGACAATAGAGTGATCTTTCCCCTTTCCCTGTCTACACAGTAAATGGTTGTGTTTTTTTAATGTTGAAATGTTCTGTATTAGTTAGTTCCTTTTCTCCGACTTTGAATATATTCAAGTCTACTGATCCTCATCCTTAATTGTTGCTAGAAGGAGGGCTTGCCATTTTCTTCTGAACCCGATGCTGTCCTTGACCTGCAAACATTTGTCAGAAAAGAATGGGGACTGCAATCCTGCTGAGAGGTCCCGGAAGTGAACAACAAACTTGGGAATTATCCACACCAAAGCATCCTCAACTTGTTTAGAAGAAGGAACATAATTCTTTCAGACCAAGAGCTGCTCTAGGCAGAAGTCTCCAACCTTGGCAACTTTATGAGGTGTGGACTTCAAATCCCAGAATTCCTCAACCAGCATGGCTGGCTGAGGAATTCTGGGATTTGAAGTCCACACCTCATAAAGTTGCCAAGGTTGGAGACCTCTGCCTGAGAGAGCTGTGCGGGGGGCAGGACCAGACAAAGACTGCATTTGATTGATTTATTCAGCTTTTATTCTGCCTCAGCCTGGTGACTCTCAGTAGTTACAAAGTCAGAGGAAACACAAGAGCAGGATTAAAACAACATAGAAGCCAAACTGCAAAACCCAAAAAAGTTGGAGAGAACAATAGTAAGAATAAGAAGAAGAGGTAGGGCTGATGCTGTTGAAAGGGGTTTTTTTTTGGGGGGGGGGCAATTTTCCATTTTTAAGGACTTCCTAAAAACTACAGGAAATCTCCAGTCTGTTCTCAATAGGGAATCCTTGGTGTGGAGAATTGGCGTGTTTTAGCTTTGGTTCCTCTGATATCCCATAAATATGGGAGAACAAAAAGTCCCTACCTGCATGATCTAACACACTGAGCCGTATCCAGTTGAAGATCCCAAATTTCAAATCATGCACTTTTAATCTATACTTGGAACTGAATCTGATGCATGGGGGCCACAAGATAGGTAGAATATTGTCTGGCATGAACAACCGAAACCCACATGGGTAGATTTCAAACTAGCTAACTTTATTGTTCTCTGCCAGTAATGCAGGAATCTTCCCAAACTGGCAGTTTTCAAAGGAATTCAAGGCAACAGTCAGACCTTATCCTCTTGCATTTTTGTAATGAGTCCAGATTTAATTCTCCACTTAAACCCTCTTCCCAAAGTTGGGAGCCAATGAAGACATGGGTCACCTCATTCTGAACTAATGAGCTAACTTTAAAGAGAACTTGGAAATTACAAAGTTCTCTTTAAAGTTAGCTCCATGTAAGCTGTTGTTGGAAGAAATAGCCTTCTGGGTTCAATTCCAAGTGGGGAAAAAGACACTGGAAACATGGAGACTGCTTGGAAAGATGGTTTAATGGTGGACAGGAGCACATGGCTTGAGTTCCTGAACAGAAAAAGTGATCACATGCTTCAAGATGTTGGGTGAAGGCAAAAAAGGGGTTTAGATGCTGAGAGTGCCTGAGTTTTATACCCTCTGTTGGGCCCCACCTTAAGAGTTTCCTGTCCCTGTACAGGAAATGTATCCCATTGGCTGTTAGACTCTCAGGGGGTGGGGTCTTCGCTAACTCCATAGGCTTTGTCTGTGTCCCAGGCTAGTTTAAGTGCTGGCTGATGCAATCTTCCCAAGTGCCATGTGGTGAGATGGGCAGAGGGCTAATCCTATCTTTGTTGTGTAGAATACACTGGCTCAGTCCTTAATGGTCCATTAACAAATGTGTGGGGATGAGTTTCTGCTTCTCTGAGTTTCTACTTCTCTTTTAGGGAAAATATTCTGCCTTTCTAGTATATCCTAAAATATTTCATTTTTCTAGGAGAGGGGTGGGTTTTAATTTCCAACACTGTATTGCAGTACAGTGTGTGTGTGTGTGTGTGAATAGCCTAAATTGCAATCAGTAACTTTTTTGCATCAGGTAAAAACTTTTTTACCTGATTTTGCATCAGGTTCAGCCACGCTAAAGGAGGTGGGGGGGGCGTCAGGCTTCCATGGCGGCGCCCCTTAGCCGTGGACGAGCAGCTCAGTCTCCTAGGGCTGCGCTGCTGCCAGCCGCTCCCTCCCTCCAAGCCCGCCTCCCCTCCCAGCCCGGGAAGAAGCCTCTCCACTCAATCGCTTGCTCGCCCACCCCGCCCCCTCCTCCTCGCTCGCTCGCTCGCTTTCTGTTCAGGAATGCAGCGCTTCGCCCAGCCCCCTCCCCAGACTCATTCATAGCGTAAGGTGACCAGACATCCGGGCATTCTTTTCAAAAAGCGGGACTTTTTGAAAAGAATGCGGGACGCGGGACACACGCTTGAAAAGCGTGTCTGTCCCGCCAAAAGCGGGACGTCTGGTCACCTTAGGTAAGGAGGCAACTGTCTGGTTGGCTGAAGAGAATATGTTGCAATAAATTCATTAATCACAGTTCATATGGCCACAACCTAATTTTAAAGTAACTTTTTTTGCTTTGTGTACCATTTTTGATGGAACTCTGAGCATTCAAAAAAATTTTAGGAACTATATGCAGTTCTGTTGTTTATCTGCAGTTTAGCATCTTCCATCATCTTACTTCATCTAGAACATTTCAGGCTGGTACATGACAATGTTCCTAAAACATTTCACACAAATATAGAAGTGCAATATGATAAAAAGGACAAAAATTATCTCAACCTGCTACAGCTTACGTAAGTTAACACAATAATAGGGGGAAACAAGCTAACAGTCTAAAGACATCATGACTTCCTTAAAGTGCTTAAAAAAGTAAGATGGTTTATGTACTTAATTAGAGCTGTTAAGGCATGGATAATTCATATGACGTTTGTGACAACCGATCTTCAAATTTGGAATTCCTTTCTTGGGACGTTTCCAAACCTACACACACTTCTATCAGTCTGCACATTTGATTAGGAAATATTAATGTTCTGAAGAATTTTGAGGAGATGCTTCATTTCGGAGACTGCTCTCAGCCTGGAATATCTTTAAACTCATTCACAAACCAACAAATCCCTCTGGCTTCTAAGAACAAAGCCAAGCCAGTGTCTTACTTTGCTCTTCTCCATAATGTCCTCCAGCACTTCCAGTCAACCAAAATATCTTCATGCATAGTTTTTCACAGTGGTGCCCAAATCTGTTCTGGTGTTTGTAAGTACCTTGGTGAAGCAGGTTCTATTTGCCTCTTGGCTTATATTAACTACCTCACGCAAGCCCAATGCTGTCCATATATGCTTCTTGTGGTTGGATGATATAAAAGATCCCTTTGGACATTTTTGAAAAGAGATGGAAAAAAACATATTTCAGTGGTTCAGATGGTGTGTTTGCTTAACATCAGGTATTAGGAATGCAGTTACATCTTCATTTCAAAAAATTCCAGGTGATGGGTCTGCTCAAACTCACATTTGTCCATTTTCTGTATAGCTTGTTTGTTATCTTTGCTTTCCCTAATCTCATTTCACAATTCTGACTTTTCCAAATGCTCTTCATTCTCTTCATTATTAATTTTGCCTGAATCTTTGAAGATTTCCCTTCCATATCTCCTTAAGACCCAGCTTAGAATGTCCGCATAACAACCTACCGTGTAAGATTAAACGTTGAACACTTAATAATAATAATAATAATAATAATAATAATAATAATAATAATAATAATAATAATAATAATAATAATAACAACAACAACAACAACAACAACAACAACAACAACAACAACAACAGAGTTGGAAGGGACCTTGGAGGTCTTCCAGTCCAACCCCCTGCTTAGGCAGGAAACCCTACACTACTTCAGACAAATGGTTGTCCAATCTCTTCTTAAAAACTTCCAGTGTTGGAGCATTCACAACTTCTGGAGGCAAGTTGTTCCACAGATTAATTGTTCTAACTGTCAGGAAATGTCTCCTTAGCTCTAAGTTGCTTCTCTCCTTGATTAGTTTCCACCCATTGCTTCTTGTTCTACTCCCAGGTGCCTTGGAGAATAGTTTGACTCCCTCTTCTTTGTGGCAACCCCTGAGATATTGGAACACTGCTATCATGTCACCCCTGGTCCTTCTTTTCATTAAACTAGACATACCCAGTTCCTGCAGCCGTTCTTCATATGTTTTAGCCTTCAGTCCTCTAATCATCTTTGTTGCTCTTCTCTGCACTCTATCTAATTCTAGTTCCTCTGTTGTCCATCATTACGTCCCTTCATCTCCATGGCTCATGTGGAGAAGCTCTTTCAGAACTATAGGTAAAGGTTCCCCTCACTCATATGTGCTAGTCGTTCCCGACTCTAGGGGGCAGTGCTCATCTCCGTTTCAAAGCCGAAGAGCCAGCGCTGTCCAAAGACGTCTCTGTGGTCATGTGGCCAGCATGACTAAATGCTAAAGGTGCATGGAACGCTGTTACCTTCCCACCAAGTGGTCCCTATTTTTCTACTTGCATTTTTACATGCTTTCGAACTGCTAGGTTGGCAGAAGCTGGGATAAGGAACAGGAGCTCACCCCATTACGCGGCACTAGGGATTCGAACCGCTGAACTGCCAACCTTTCGATCAACAAGCTCAGCATCTTAGTCACTGAGCCACCACGTCCCTTTTCAGAACTGTACCACTTGCTCTGAACCAGACTGAAACACGTTGATGATGAATGGATGAGCAAAATCTGTTATCTAGAATTATCATCAAAAGCAGGCAATAATAAAAACATTAAGGATAGACATCAGAGGGAGAGAGGCATTAATCAATGCTAGGAGAACAGGTTTTCTCCTTTTAATTTAATCTCAGGAAGGACCTTTGAAAGCCACGGTTTAGGTATAAACCAATTAATTTTGACAATATTATTTTTCCTCTCCAACTTAGGAGCTTTAATAGAAAGTATATTATAGGCTAAAAATTACAAATGAATATATGGTTTAGGATCAAACGTGGAAATAATGAATCTATATAACAGCTGTCTCCAACTTGACATCTACTCGTGATGTTGATTCATATCTCCCATATGCAGATATTACAGGAATTGCAATTCAATACGTTTGGAAGTTATCAAGTGCATACTTTTGCATGCAAGGATAATTATAGCTGGTTTTAAAACATAGAATATAGAATCCTAGGGCCGGAAGGACCTTGGAGGTCTTTTCGTTCAATCTTCTGCCCAAGGCAGGAAAACATATACTATCCTGGACAAATGGTTGTCCAGTCTATTTTTTTTAAACTTCCAGTGATGGAGCACCCACAATTCCAGGAGGCAAGCTATTCCATTGATTAATTGCTTGCATTGTTAGAAAATTTCTCCTTACTTCTAAGTTGGATCTCTTATTAACAAGCTTCCATCCATTACTTCTGATTCTGCCTTCTGGTACTTTGGAGAAAAAAAGTCAATCCCCTCTTCTCTGTGAGAGGCTCTTTAAATACAGGAAAACAGAATAACAGAGTTGGAAGGGACCTTGGAGGTCTTCTAATCCAATTTACCTGCTGAAACAGGAAAGCCTATACAAGGGGTCAGCAACCTTAAACACTCAGAGAGACATTTGGATCCATTTCCCACAGAAAAGAAAACACCGGGAGCCACAAAACTCCTCCCGTGCCTGACTATTTCCTGAGCGGCCACAAAACTAGCATATATAGTTGAATGAAAGATTCTGTTTTCTTCTGAAACTTTTCTTTTCTTGGATGGTTGGTTGGCCTACCGGGGGTCGAAAAGCTCAATAAATGGCATGCCAGTGGGTGTCGCACATTGATAGTTGTGACACATATTTTGAGCGACAGGGAGCCGCAGTAGAGGGATGAAAGAGAGGGATAGAGTAGAGGGATGAAAGAGTCGCATGCGGCTCCAGAGTCGCGGGTTGATGACCCCTGGCCTATACCATTTCAAACAAATGGCTGTCCAATCTCTTCTTAAAAACCTCCAGGGTTGGAACACCTAAAGCCTCTGCAGGCAAGTCATTCCACTGATTAATAAAGTCATTCTGACTGTCAGAAAATTACTCTTTAGTTCTAGATTGGAACTAAGTTATCATATTCTCCCCAGTCTTTCTCTTCTCTTCTACCTAGCTCCCTCAACCGTTCATATAATTTCATATAATTTAGCCTTCAAGACCTCTTATCTCCTTTGTTGCTCTTCTCTGCACACTTTCTAGGATCTCATTATCTTTTTTTGTATCGTGGTGACCAGAATTGGATATAGCATTTCAAGTGTGGCCTCCCTCTTGCAGTCTACAGTGGTATCATCCCCTTTCATTTTCCTACTTCTTTTATCATATCTATGGTATGATTCTGTGAAATAGATGACCTCTAGATGATAGCTTGCATGACTGAATTAAAATATGAATCTAAATCTCCCCAATCTTAGTCTCACCATTGTCTCTGCTTTCCAAATCTGCCTAGCTCTAAGAAGGCCCGTAAAAGAAATCACAATGTATTTCTCATCAATCAAGTGACCATTCAGCACCAGCTCTTATTATAAATCATCCAGTAGATGATTGCATAGTAAAATAACTAAGAAAAAAGGACTAAGAATATATATATATATATATATATATATATATATATATATATATATATATATATATGTATGTATGTATGTATGTATGTATGTATGTATGTATGTATGTATGTATGTATGTATGTATGTATGTAACATATTTTTACTGATAATGAAAATGAAGGAAGACTAGTATAGATCTATTTCAAGCTATTTAGCTCTCATCATACCCTTACTGGGATTCGAACCTGGGCAGCCTGCCTGTAAGGCAGTACCTTTAACCTCTAAGCCACAGGCTCTCCTCCTGTATCAGCTTGTACCAGGAAAGGGTTATATGTTTTTCTCTGTCGAATCACCCTGGTATAAAAAGCAGTATGCTCCCTCCCATATTTGGGTATACCAGGATGATTCGACAGAGAAAAACATATAACCCTTCCCTGGTACATATAACTTCATATATACATATAACTTCATATATATATATATATGAAGTTCCAGACTTTTCAAAGTCTCCCCTGACTGGAAAAAAAGAAAAGAAATTGTCTCAATTTATAGTCTGACAGAATTGTCTTTTTCTACCTCCAAGGTGTAGACTCCCCATTCTCCAATTTAGCAATTATATTATTATGGTAAGACAGATAAAATTACTTTTGAAAATCCTTCCCACTCTCTTAATTCCCTTGCCATTTTACTGAAGGGAGTTTTTGTCATACCGTGGGTTTTCTTGGGTGACTTGGAGGCTTTCTCAGTTCCCCCTGCCCCCAGTTATCAAACTGTTGTAGAACAACCATCTCCAATTTGAGATCATTCAGGTTTGCTGAAAATACAGATCCCAGGACTGGAGTTGAAAGTTGTAACCAACTTTTTGGAGTATTCTGAGATGGAGATGATGGTACCAAGATCTGTTGTTTGGGGTTTGTTTGGTTTTTTTGCACATTAAAAAGTAACCAGTGCTAATAATATTACTTGAGATGAATGTTTTCCTTTCAGTTGACAGTCTATTTTTTCCCCCCTATAGTAAATATCTTTCACTTTTCTCCCATACAAATGTGCGTCTCACCTAGACTTTTCAGCCAACAGATGGCATTCAAGGCAGTTAATGAAAAATGGCAATGAAGTTAAAAAGCACAATTAATGTGGTAATTAAGAGCAAATTAAAACGCAACCACAGGAAGAGGAAACATTTCTCCTACCTTGCTTAGACAATATAGACTGTCTTTTTTTTTAAATGGTTGTGGAAAGATAATAGGTAACAGTAGATAAGGATCAGTTATCCTGCCAGATGTTGCTGGACTTCAATTCCCATCAGTGCAAACAATCATGATTAGTGGTTAGATTATATGAGTTGGAGTCCAGGAATACCTTTGCAATTATCATCGCTCACCAATGAAGCAAATAAGATGTGAAAGCTATAAATGTATAAATAAAGATGCAGCAATGTGTAACATCACTTACCTGGGAAGCATTTCTCTGTGGGTTTCCATTTTAATCGAAAATGGAATGAGATTATGAAATATGAGATATTTGGAATCAAGTCAAGTCATACTTCCTGACTTGTACTTTGATTTTTTTTACACATCTCACATTTCATTTTGTTTACATTCCTTTTAAAAAAAACAATGTTCAATTCAATCATATTTTGATCATGTGACCATGGGGATGCTGCAATGCAGTGGTGGGTTCTAAAACCCTTTGCTACCGGTTTGCACTCGTGCGCGCGCGCGCAACACTTTGCGCATGCACAGAAGCATCCCGGGCAGGTGGGAGGAGCCTCCCGCCACCGGCGCTACCTGTTCGCAGAACCGGGCTGAACCGGGAGCTGGTCATATTTACACTTTCATTCGTTACTGGCAAGTTAAGTTGCACCTGGTCTGACTCTGTTTGATGGAAAACTTGTTTAATCTCTTTTTTAACTTCAGGGGAGACTCCTGCCCTCACGTTGTTGGATTTTTGTATTTGCTCTATCTGTTTCCCCAGACTATTGCCCACTAGGATGGGAGTAGGTATAGCATCATAGATGGCGAAATCATGGTAACCTTCCCATGTACCTATGGCTATCTTGATACGTGCTACCCTTGTATGTATCACTGGACCTCCCAGACCTCTTAATTTTATGCTTTCTCCTTCCAAAATATCTTGAGGCCTCACTAAATCACTTCTTATTATGCTTATCACAGATCCAGTGTCACGTAGGCAAAAATAATGGTAGGGTGCTGCAATGGTTGCGTGAAAAATGGTCATAAGTCACTTTTTTCAGTGCGATTGTAGCTTCGAACGGTCACTAAATGAACTGTTGTAAGTTGAGGGCTACCTGAAATATTGTTACATTACTTTAAGCAATTGTATTTTTAAAGGATGACAGGTGATACCTTTTCCTGTTTCACGAATCAAATGCTGGAAGATTTAAGGAATGAGTCTGTGTGAGTTAATAACTCTTATTAAGTTTAAACCTGAGACTTGCTGATGCTATTTATCCATTCTTTAGAGCTCTGGGCTTTGTCTGACCAATTTAGTCAGATCTGTTACGTTTTGATGTGGTGTAGCTAACTTCCAATATGCAGGCAGTGGCCCATTCCAAGGAATATGTGTGTATGTCTATCTCAGTGCTTTTAACAATTCTGTCTTGAAATCACTTTGAACAGAAAACAACAACAGCAACAAAGAAATAACTAAAATGGCAGTGATCCTCTGAGGGTGAAGGATTTCAACATGTTTCTTGTGTTTGCTTTTCAATTTCTGCAAGGAACAAAGACTTCTAGTCTACCGCAGCTCCCAACAGCCATTATTATAAACATGACAGGCCAGTGAGGGAATTACCATCTACAAATATAAATCCTTAAATGGATTTCCATTCTCAATTTGGACACTCTCTATATTCTGTGCATCTTGCAGTTTGCAACCTTCGTTTACCCAAATTGGTAGGGAAATAAAAAAAACAGTGTTATAATATAGGAAAAAGTAATCTGCTGGTATATATTAAATAATGCCCCAATGAGAGAAGAATAAATCTTGACTTTATTGTTTAAATCTTTATTGTTTAAATCTTGTTTATTGTTTTGAGGGTCTTTCCTTTTTCTAAACACTAAAGACTTGTTCCTAAAAGAAAATGTTGATGAAACGATAAATGTTGTTTCTTGATATTTTATATGGACAAACCTTTTAACCTCCCCCCAACATACATATAGAAAGAGCAATTTTGAAAAAAAATGTGGTTTCTTTTTGCTTTTCTTTCATTTGTATACCTGTTATAAGACATATTGCTTTCCGAATGATGAAGAACTCTTTTGCAAATTACCATTGAGCCCCGGGGAGAGCAAACAAATTGATTTGTTCAGTGGTGGGTTTCAATTTTTTTAAACTACCGGTTCTGTGGGCGTGGCTTGGTGGGCGTGGCTTGGTGGGTGTGGCAGAGGAAGGATACTGTAAAATCTCCATTCCCTCCCCACTCCAGGGGAAGGATACTGCAAAATCCCCATTTCCTCCCCATCAGCTGGGACTCGGGAGGCAGAGAATAGATGAGGGTGGGGCCAGTCAGAGGTGGTATTTACCGGTTCTCCGAACTACTCAAAATTTCTGCTACCGGTTCTCCAGAACTGGTCAGAACCTGTTGAAACCCACTTCTGGATTTGTTGTCCACCACATAACAATCTAGAGTTTTCAGATTTCCTTGAGGAGCAGAAGAAATTTAAACTCCTTCCAGAGCAATATTAGCTTTGTTTTTAGAGAGGTGCATCCCACTATTCTTGAACACAGGTCAAGAAAAAAAAGTAGCAGAATAATAGAATAACAGAGTTGGAAGTGATCTTGAAGGTCTTCTCATCCAACCTACTGCTCAGGCAGAAAACCCTATGCCAGTGGTGGCGAACCTTTTTCAGCTCGCGTGCCAAAAGGGGGGGGGCGCTTGCGCGCGCTCGCGTGCCCACACCCATTCCCTCCTCCCCACGCATGTGCACAACACCCCCCCATGCTGCCCCCTGCGCATGCGCACACACCCCCCACCCCCACGCAAAGGCTTACCGGAGCCTGGGACGACGAAACCGGCAAACTGGAAGTACGAAAAAACACATTTCCAGTTTGCCGGTATGCTGTTTTTTGCACTCCGGAGGGTTCAGGGAAGCTCCCTGAAGCTCCGGAATGCAAAAAACTACAAAACGGACAAACCGGAAGTGCAGAAAAGTGCACTTCCGGTTTGTCCATTTTGTAGTTTTTTGCATTCCGGAGCTTCAGGGAGCTTCCCTGAACCCTCCGGAGTGCAAAAAACAGCATACCGGCAAACCGGAAGTGCGTTTTTTTGCACTTCCGGTTTGCCAGTGGGCAACCCTCGCGTGCCGGCTTCTATGGCTCCACGTGCCACCTCTGGCACGCGTGCCATAGGTTCGCCACCACGGCCCTATACCATCACAGTCTCCTAAATGTTATAAATCTACCATTAAACCAATATTTTGTTCTTCAAACATTTTTTATGTTGCCTTCAATTTCTTTGGAAAGTCTTTAGGTAGGAATTTGAGGCACCCAGAGTCAGATTTATGGAATTACACTGTAGTAGTTGTGTTTAGGATGGAAATTTTCCAAGATGGAAGATGGTAGAAAAGAGGTTTTCCAAGATTTTCTTTTCTCTTTGCTTCCAGGTTTAACCTATAGTCCAAGAATTTCATAAGTCTCCCATCCAAATACTAAACACATTACACCCAGCTTAGCTCCTCAGAATAGCTCTGAGTATCTACTATTATCAGCTCTTCAGAGCTTTAAATGCAGCAAGGTGAAATTACCTCCCTGTTGTCAAACTCTCTGGGCATTCTCAATCTCACACAGTGGACTTAGACTTACTCTTTACTAATTAAGAGATTGAGTTATTTATGGTTATAATAGTTGGGCAAATATTGACATTTTGAGTCCAAATATGTTCATTTGTGTTCATGTGAGGGAATCTAGAGATATTGCTTCTACTGCGTGACAAAGGTTATGTTCAAATTTAGGCCAATCACTGTCAGAAGTTATGAATATAAAATGAAGCAGAAATACCATAGAGATATAGAGTTTCTCTCCCTCTATCTCTTTCACACACACGCACACACACAAGCACACAGAAACCACAAACACACACATACATTTCTTTGATCTCTTGGGGAAAACCTAGGATAAAAATCTAACGAACTACAGTAAATAACACAAGAACAGATGGTATTTGAAGATTAATCAGCAGCTACGTAAGAATATTTGTTTAAGTTTTTTTCCACCAAACTTACACAAACATCCATACATATACTATATTATCAAAACATCCATAATTATATATTTCTATCCAAAATATCATAAACATATATCCTTAGTTTGCTCCTTTTATACTTTATCTCCAGTCTGCTTTCCTTCTAGATTTCATACTACTCCCCGCCCTCTATCTCTATCTCCCCACCACCTTCTTTCTCCCTCTCTCCCTCTTTCCTACTTCCCTCCTCTCTCTCTCCCCTTCCTTTCTACTTCCTCTTCCTCCCTCTTATCCTTCCCTGAGTACATCTAATCATAATCCATTTTATGGTTAGCAGACTAGCAATTCAGAAACCCTAACTTCATCCCAACAACGGAGCTATTTCTTAAACTTGTATCTTTCCCTTTATCTATATTTATATATTTAATATATTCTTCCAGGTATATCTACTATGGTTCTAATGCTGCCTCCTTCCTCCTATTTTTGTCGCTTGGGTCTACCACCTCTAATTTTCAACTTTCTTCCAAATTAATCACTATGGCTTAACTTCCAAAAATATTCATTATCTCTTATTAAGTTTGTTGCCCTTGTTAGATATGCTGTTGTACCTCCATATAGCAATGCCAAGCCTGTGGTCTAGACTCTCCATTTATGGTTTAAGATTGGCATGCAAGGAGAAAGTTCTCCCATTGGTCCATTCCACAAAACTATACCCAGGTATTTATTTAATACTACTAGTTTTGGAGTTAGATCCCAATATAATATTTGCTGAGAGCATCTAATCAGATACAAAACCACCCCATTACTTAGATCAGGGGTGTCAAACTCAAGGGCCGGGGGGCTGGATCTGGCCCGCCAGTTGCTTAGATCTGGCCTGCAGGGCTGCCCTGGAAACAGTGAAGGACCATCCCGCGGTACCTCTGCCAGCAAAAACAGAGCCAGGGAGGGCTGCAGACAGCCCTCCTGAGCTTTGTTTTCACTGGCAGAGGGCTGCAGGAGGTCGTCGCAGCCGAAAACAGAGCTCAGGAGCCCATTTTCGCTGGCTGAGTGCTCGGACCACCACAGGCGCCCCTGACACAAGTGATGTTGAGGTGGCCATGCCAACCCTGGGCCCCCAAGGTCAAACACAATCCTGATGCGGCCCTCAATGAAATTGAGTTTGACAACCCTGACTTAGATTATCCTTTCTTTACATGAAAATCACCAACCGAGCAGGGGTGAAATTCAAAATTTTTCCCTACCGGTTCTGTGGGCGTGGCTTGGTGGGTGTGGCGTGGCGGGTGTGGCTTGGTGGATAAGGCAGGGGAAGGATACTGCAAAACCTCCATTCCCACCCCACTCCCGGGGAAGGATACTGCAAAATCCCCATTTCCTCCCCACTCCTGGGGGAAGGATACTGCAAAATTTCCATTCCTCCCCCACTCTGGGGCCAGCCAGAGGTGGTATTTACTGGTTCTCCGAACTACTCAAAATTTCCGCTACCGGTTCTCCAGAACCTGTCAGTATCTGCTGAATTTCACCCCTGCAAGCGAGGCATCCCACTCTCATAATTTAATTGAATAATAATAATAATAACAATCAGAACTTTGTCTGCAGAATCAACAATCTTGAGATGAACTTTAATGTGCTAATAGCACTTCACTTGTATGGCTGTAGGCTGAGTATGTTATATAACAGCAAACACTTTCCTGTTAGCTTTTATCAAAATAGCAATAGAAAAGGGGGAAATAGACACCCCACCCCCACCCACAAAAGTTGATGTTTCTGGAATCTTCCTTCAGGCTGGAGAGAAACTGCTGCATTTAGAGCAAAGTACAGTCATAACTGATATTCTAATCTGTCTTTCAAACATAGAATTGGTCTCCTGCTTTCCGTGGTTTGTATAAACGTGACTCTACGGAGCTAATGGACTTTGATGGGAAGAAGAATTAGCTTCTTTCGTTCTTCAACCCTTTTCCATTTTTTTAAGTTCCTCTGACTTTGTGTGAAGTGGATCACGCAGAGACCAAGGAAGGACCTCTGCAGATTTTCATTGTTCTCCTTAATAATTACTTAATAACAGAGGAAATGATTAATAGATGTTAGTTTCTTGTTAAGAATAAGCCAACCTCATTTAGTTTTATGGATCTCTTTTTTCAGATACCCCATTACCTGTGTTCCTGATGTGGTAGGTTATGGTATGACCTTATATTCCAGAATTCATGAAAATCTGACTACCATATTTTTGGAGTATAAGACGCACCTTTCCCCCCCTAAAAGAGGCTGAAAATTTGGGTGCGTCTTATACTTGGAATGTGGTTTTTTTGAAGCTTTTTTTCAGTCCTAATGAGGTGCTAACGATCTTCCCAACTTGTTTTCATTGCTACTCCTTCTGAAAAAGGTTTTTTCAGCCCTAATGAGATGCTATCGATCTTCCCAGCTTGCAGGCTTGTTTTCATTGCTACTCCCTCTGAAAAAGGTTTTTTTCAGCCCTAACCAGGGGATAAAATAATGTGCTGAAGCTGACCAGACTAAGAATGCTAGCCAGATGAATACCTGGTAGGCAGATTGTTTTCCCCTATTTTCCTCCCCAAAAACGAAGGTGCGTCTTATACTCCAAAAATATGGTACTTTCTGAATACATCGCAGAAGATGGTGGATCTGAGCCCTGCTTTTGACAGATGGCTATGCTTCAAAACAGTAGAACCATCAATTTCTTTTGAATATTTATGGATCCAAAATCATTCTTAGATGTATGTGCACTCTGTAAACTGCTTAGAGAGTACTGTAAAAGAACTATGAAGCGGTATATAAGTCTAAGTACTATTGCTATTGCTAAAGATGGTCCTTATAGCGACACTAGATCTTACAGTAATAAAGCAAAAATATTTGGACTGAGATTCTTATGGTTGATAGGAAAGTTCTACTTTGGAAGAAATTATACAACAGACAATTGGGTTGAAGCCGGAATTGTCCTTGCTGGGAATTTTTAGGGGAAAGTTTAAAAAAGAGGACCGTTATTTAATACTGCACATAATCACGGCGGCTACAATTGCATATGCACAGAGTTGGAAAACGGATACCATCCCTACATCCTCTAGGGTGGTTAGAAAAATATCAGAATGTTCTGAGATGTTCAAATTAACTATGGAGATACATGAAAAAGAAGATACAGAATTCTATGAAGCATGTAACAAATGGTATATGTGGTTAAAACACAATAAAAAACTTCAAATTTGGTTATAAAATGAGGTCTATCCATGATGAAACTGTAAAAGTTCTTACTCTCTTTTCCTACGATAAATAAGTGATTTATATGTAAGTCAGGGATGGGTTCCTCTTACCTGCCTACCGGTGTGCTGCATGCGCATCATCATGTTGCACGCACACTCTCTACGCGCTGCCATCTCCTTGCGCGATTTTGCTTCTGCACATGCGCAGGAAGCAGAAAATCACCGAAATCTCTCTCTCACGCGCATCCCCTCACAAGATTTTGCTTCCGCGCATGCGCAGGAAGCAAAAAATCGCCAAAATCTCTCACGCACGTGCATCCCCTAGCAAGATTTTGCTTTCGTGCATGCGCACAAAGCAAAAAAAAGGCCAAAAATTTGAAAAAAAAGATGACGCCATGTGACGGGCTGGCAAAGACGGCACTGGAGCCGTTCCGCGAAAATTGCGCAATTGGGTTGCTTCCGGGATGACAGAGTGGACCGCACCGGTAGGAACCCACCACTGATGTAAGTAAAGTGGAAGAAATAGATGTGGAAAATATATTAGGAGACTCAATCCTTTAAAGATAGACTTAGATAAAAATTAACGAATGTTAAAATAAAAATAAGAATATTGTAATCTGTCAATAGATTTGGAAATAATTTTAAAAAGCTGTAAAAACAGTTAGTTATTCCTGTGTTTGTTTTTGTTTTATGTATTTTTTGTATGTCTGTCTTATATGTTGTTTTTAACGAAAAAACCTAATATATATATATATATATATATATATATATATATATATATATATATATATATATATATATATATATATATATATATATATATATATATATATATGTATATATATATATATATATATATATATATATATATATATATATATATATATATATATATATATATATATATATATATATATATATATATATATATATATATATATATATATATATATATATATTTAAAAAAAGGAAAGTTTTGCATCCATGCAGGGCTATCAAACAAATTTATGGATCATTCCTAAATACTGCAGTTTGTGGAATTCAGATTTCTCATTTTAAATGTTGGTCTTAAAAGTTGAGTCTTTTTGGAAAGTGCATGCAATATGGTGCATGGAGAAAATCAGCAGAAATAGATAATTGTTGAAATTGTATTTTTTTTGGGGGGGGGTTGTTTTCATGTTGAACATCAAACTCTTCATTGTCTTGCTCTTCCTTTTATCTCTTCATCCTTAAATGTTTAGAATGGAGGAAGAATTGAACAAAATGGTGTCATTTTAATGAACTTGAGTTTCAAATGAGCTTAATACTATTTTGAGTCCCTTAATTTTTTAAGTAAAGAGAGAATAAAACACAATGGAATGTGAAACACTCCTGCAGAGAAGAAAATATAGATTGTCTGGTGGGATCAGTTTCTAATAATTGTCCACCGGACTGTGTCTTGACAGATTCAGGTAGTCCTCAACTTAAAACAGTTCATTTAGTGACTGTTCAAAGTTACAATGGCACTGAAAAAGTGACTTATGATCATTTTTCACACGACCCAGGGGCGAGTTGCTCACTTACCTCGCTGCCGGAGCCAATCGCGCGCATCTCCACGCTTCAAGGGCGCGTGTGCTCGCATGCACAGAGCAAAATCGCGCCGAAATCTCTCTCGTGCGCGTCCCCTCGCAAGATTTTGGCGTGATTTTGCTTCCATGCATGCGCAGAAGCAAAATTGCCCGAAAATCACCGAAAAAAATGGCGACGTGTCAGGTGGACCACAGAGAGGACTCCGGAGCGGTTGCGAAATCCGCCGCTCCCTACCAGAGCTGCGTATTGGGCAGCTCCGGCAGGAACCCACCTCTGTTACGACCATTGCAGCATCCCCATGATCAAAATTCAGTCTCTTGGCAATTGACTCATATTTATGACGATTACAGTGCCCCGGGGTCAATGTGATCCCCTTTTGCGGCTTTCTGACAACCAGAGTCAATGGTGAAGCCAGATTCACTTAATGGCCGTGTGACTCATTTAACGCCTGCAGTGACTCACTTAACAACTGTGGCCAGAAAGGTCGTAAAATGGGGAAAAACTCACTTAACAAATGTCTCACTTAACCACATAAATTTTGGCCTCAATTGTGGCCATAAGTCAAGGACTACCTGTTCAAACTCTCAAAGGTGTCACAGATCACTATAACTATCGTATCATACCAAAGTCGTTTTGTGACAGTTTTCTCTTAGCCTGCTACATAAATGCCGTTATGGTGTGCAAACCATGGTTTACAGCAGTGTGCGAAGCCAGTCCATAGATGCAAAGTCACCTATGCCTCGGGTATTACGTGTACGTTTTCAGCGTGCTTAGCTGGAAAGATTGATGGGACTTACTCAAACTCCTCGGCTTGCAGAGTTAATGACATTATTAGAGAAAGATCTTGTTCTCCATCTAACACAGTGTATAAAGTGCTTAAGCTGATTAAAATCAATGTCTGAAGGCCACTTAACTGGATTTCGACTACTGAGCGTTACCATTTGCATGGGAGTTTGGTGCAGTCTACCAGCTAGTCTAAATTTGGCAGGATGCCAGACAAACTTGACAACTGGTGTTATTGTTCCACTTAGAAGGAAGGTCTCTAAATTCTAAACATGTGATCGCAAAATGTTGCAGCTCCATTCTGCGATATCTGCACATCCAACTCTCGTGTAGTTGATTGCAGGCTAATGTGATTTTTGATCGTGCTTTGAAAGGGAAACCAAAGTATGTAAAGTTTATATTCGTAGCTCAAGAAATATTATGGTCATTGTTTTCATTCCCCTCCCACCTGCCATATACTGACTGAATATTTGCATGCATCAGAGCTAGGTTTCCTTCAATAACTCTAATGGTCCATCAAATCTAGTAGAACTACTATAATATTTTTTGATGCAGGCCTTGGCAATATTAAGCTGCTTATATTCTCAAACAATCTGGATATAACCAGCCATTTGAATTGTTCTTCCCTTGAATTAAAACTGAGCTTTTCCTTTCAGCCATCCTTATATTCTTTTTGTGTTTACACTTTGCTGTTACGATCCTGCCATAGAACGAATAGCCGATACGTTACTTTAGAGAATTCTGCACAGTTTTGCATCGGGAAATATTGAGTTATGTTAGAAGTACTGTACGTTAGAGAAATGGGAGCTTTCCAATAAGAGGTCTCTTTCTCTATTCCATTCCAACAATGATATTATTGTTTCTGTTTCGGCAGCCCTTATTTTTGTATTGTTTACAAAAACAAGGAAAGCTGTAGGAACTTGCGGATTTGCAATTCACCCAGTTGCAAACAAGTGAGTGCAAAGTAATTGGCTAATATACAAGAAAAAGTCCTAATTTGCATTCCGTGGGGAAGATAGATCTTGGATTTTTTTTTTAAGAATCTAAGAGGTGGGAATTTATTGATTGTATTTACAGGCAGTCCTCGACTTACGACCACAATTGAGCCCAAAATTTCTGCCGCTAAGCGAAACATTTGTGAATTTTGCCCCTGTTTTAGGGCCTTTCTTTTTACCCGTTCTTAAATGAATCGCTGCGGTTGTTAAGTGAATCTGGCTTCCCCAGTGACTTTGCTTGTCAGAAGGCTTCAAAAGGTGAGCCCGGCATACTACAACCGCCATAAGTATGAGTCAGTTGCCAAGGGTTCTGAATTTTGATCACGTGAACATGGGAAGGCTGCAGCAGTCGTAAGTGTGAAACACAGGCCTAAGTCACATTTTTCAGTGCCGTTGTAACTTTGAATGGTCACTAACCGAAGTCGAGGACCACCTGTATTTATTTCTCGAATTTCGGTAAAGCCCATCTTACTCACAGATACCGGTGCAAAGAAAACGAGAATTGGAATAGGTCTATCTTGCATGTTCGAATTGGCTTTCTCGTTAGAAGCCTGTGCATTTTTTTTTTAAAAAAAAATCCCACTTCATTCCCTATTTCAAGATCTTGCATTGTTCTGTCACCACTCTTGCCTTATGTCTCTGCAGAAGAAAGATGCTAAATATTGAATATTTTCTTGTGCATTTCAGCAGCCCAGTTGCATAGGAATGGAGGAGTAATTTTTAAAAAGTTTTATTTGCATTGAGACTGTTCTTTATCCTTTAAAAAAAACACCACCTGAATCCTTTTGAAACATTTAAAGAGATACTTTCTCGTTTTTATATTTACATGGCAGCCCAAAACCGCTCCGAAAAGGACTTTTGGATCCATTACAAACGAACAGGTAATTGCATACCCACACTCAGATATTCACTCCCCCTTCCATTTTGATTCTTTAAATACGATCAAATAATTGTTCTATGAATGGGACACCGGTCATTTTTTTTTCAAAATGCTGAAACGGGTGTTGAAACATGACTTGAAATGTTTCTATCAATTTGAAATTGGGAAGGTAAGTGCCTATTTCAATAAGTCGATGTGTATTATAACATCTTGAAAGAATCTCCGTAGTAAATTAAATTTCGGGTTCTGCATGAGATCTAATATTAGAGCTTTGTGAGAGCTGCATGCACATCACTAAACGTCACCTGAAAACCCATCCTTTGACGGCCAGAGTAGGTCCTCAGTGAAAATAATTATATTTCAGGTGATGTGAAGCATCTCTGATGTGGTGTCTCCTTCATCTTGACTGTTGTTGCTTCCTGTCGCAGTCATCAAATTATCAATATATATTCTGATCACAAAGATTGCCATGCATTAGCTCAGGGGTGTCAAACTCGATTTCATTGAGGGCTGCATCAGGGTTGTGTTTGACGTCGGTGGGGTGGGGTGGGCGTGGCCAGGGGACATGGCCAGCTTGACGTCACTCGTGTTGGGGTGCCTGTGCTTTTGAGATCCGTTTTCGGCTGTGATGGCTTCCTGCAACCCTCTACCTGTGAAAACGGAGCTCAGGAGGGCCGCCTGTGGCCCATCCGAGCTCCATTTTCACTGGCAGAGGTGCCGTGGGCCGGTCCTTTGCTGTTTCAAGGACAGCCTCACGGGCCAGATCTAAACACCTCATGGGCCAGATCTGGCCCCTGGGCCTTGAGTTTGACACCCCTGCATTAGCTGATCGTTGCCATATCAAGATTGTAGAATCGTGTTTAGTGATATCCATTCATGTCTTTCCACCCCTTATTCAGGCACTACTGTTTTTTCTTCTTAAATGAAATCTAAATGAAACATCGGAGCAATCTTGTCTCTGATGATGGGATATAAGTTTTGCCATCCTGCATATAAAAGGAGGAAAAAGCACAACGAATCCCAGTTTAAATTATTTTTCAAACATATTTTATTTTCTATTCTCCTGCTGTTATGCATGTTTGTCATTGCACATTAACACAAATTTACTGTTAAGTTTATGTATATGTATATGTATTAAGAATTGTCCTAAAAATGCGAGTTCAAGGTATAGTTATAGATGAAAAATCGATAGACATCACGATCTCTGGAACGTTTTAAATTTTTTATTAAACTAAGCTTTCATCAGCCCCTGCTGACATTGTCTTACACTCTGACAATGTCAGCTGGGGCTGATGAAAGCTTAGTTTAATAAAAAATTTTAAACGTTCCGGAGATCGTGATGTCTATCGATTCTTCATCTATGTATCTGTATCTGTATCTGTATCTGTATCTGTATCTGTATCTGTATCTGTATCTGTATCTGTATCTGTATCTGTATCTGTATCTGTATCTGTATAAGTATATGAAGTACAGGTAGTCATTGACTTACAACAGTTCATTTAGTGACTGTTCGAAGTTACGACGACACTGAAAAAGTGACTTATGACAATTTTTCACACTTACAACCATTTCAGCATCCCTATGATCATATGATCAAAATTCAGATGCCTGGCAATGGATTCACATTTATGACGGTACCCTGAGGTTGTGTGATCCCCTTCTGTGACTTTCTGACAAGCAATGTCAATGGGGAAGCCGGATTCACTTAACAACTATGTTACTAATTTAAGACTCACAGTGATTCGCTTAACAGCAGTGGCAAGAACAGTCGTAAAATAGGGCAAAACTCACTTAGCAACAGAAATTTGGGGCTAAGTTTTGGTCGTAAATCGAGGACTACCTGTATATGTGTTGCCATGCACTAATATAGGCCTGCACTAATTTCCCCCCGATTTAAAGTTTTTTTTCCTCTCCTGCTTCCTCTACAAGTATTTTGAAATCTCAAAAAGAGGTGGGGGGGATTGTATCACACGTTTCCCACCCTAGCTGAGAATTACACTGCTAGAATAGACACATGGCAAGCATCTTGCTTTTACCTTTTTTTAAAGCAAAAAAAAATTGACTGCTCTCATCATCTGCGTTTGTTGAAAAAACAAAATGGAGAGCCTCAGCCTGGATTAAAAACCTCTGAATTGTAGTTGCAGAGCTAAAGACAGAAGAATCAATGCATGATTGTCAGATCGCATACAAATAAAGGAAGCGTATGGAAGCGATCTCTCCCACTTCTGTGAGGTTGCTTTCTTTTCTTTTCTTCCCAATCTTGCAAGCGAAAAGAAAACAAAACACCACCAGTCATAACTCGGGAGCTTTGCAAGCAAATAATAATAATTAAAAAAACCCCACACACCAAGGAAAAAAAAGTACCTACAATTCTCAAACTATTTTCTGTAGTACAAGTCCTTCTGAAGTTACAAGGATGACTTTGAAGCGAAGGGGCTGACGTGTTGTTGGTTTTTTTTTTTTTTGAGACCTGGTTGACTAAAAAGCAGGAGGTGATTCATTTAAACATGGCCTTCGGTGTAGGCCGTCCAGCTGTAATAGATCCCTCACGGTGGGATTGGCTGAACAGGAAAGACGCAACAAGAGCTGGATATGATCAAATGTTTGATGGGTTGAGTTTACCTTGGGGACTGAAGAGTTGAAAGCTGAGAACCAAGTGGCAACATTAAATCAAACCACATAAGGATTACTCTTAAGGGGAAAAACTCACAGATGTGAAATGATGGAATTCTAGTAGTGGTGAGACTTCAAGGAAAAGAAGCACGCGTCCTTGGCTCAGGACTGAGTCAAAAGAGGGGGAACTGAGGCACAGGGGTGCTATTTATACCTTTTCAGACTCAGTCCTGATTGGCTAAGGGCGGTGTTTTCCCATCCTTGGAGGCTAGCTCCACCTACTATGGAGAATGATATATTCACTCATTTTCAGCAGATGGCAGCAGCTAACCAGTCCTGGCTGATCTTGGAAGATAAGCAGGGTCAGACCTGGTCAGTATTGGGATGGGAGACTGGAAATTCAGAAAAAATCCCATCACAAAGCAGTGGTGAGTCACTTCTGAGTCACTGCAGGCACCAAGAAGTGAGCTTGACCCAACGGCCTTGTAATTTTTTACTATTCTAGTAGAGCCGGCCTAGCTTCAGCTGCCTCCAAGCATAGTCTTTGCAACCGTCCTTGTTGTTTTGCGTTGAGTAGATGCTTACAAGACTGGAACGGTACCTGGGCGGTGGGCTGAGCCTCGTTCTGCCACTGCTACCGGTACGTCCGAACCGGTCCGAACCGGTAGCATTTCACCCCTGCAGCACGCAAAACCACATCCCCTGCGTCTGTGGAAAAAAATGTTCTCCACGGAACTGATCCTTGGTGCTCAAAAGGTTGGAAGCCTCTGTTGTAGACTACAAAACCTTGGGCCTCTCTGGCCTGGATTTGCAGGGTTGGGTTACACCAGGAAACAACAGCCAGGAAGAGCGGAGAAGGAATGAGATGCCCTTCGATCCTTCTTTCGTGTTTTCACCTCTGTCCTTGGTGCTTCTCCATTATCACTCTCTCCTTTGTTTGTGGTGCCAGTGTTCCTTTTGGTGCCTGTCAGCACCATTTTCCATCATTCACAGAGATGCTATTGATGAATACTAATCACCTCTTTCTCCTTAGGGGGAAAGTCTTTGCTAGGGTTTCTTTTTTCCCCCCTCTCTCCTTTCCTTAAAAAATAATAATGAGGAGAGGGATTCAACCTTCCCAGGCTGATACGTCCATCTGGAAGCGAAAACCTTTATTTCCCCATTCATTCTACCCAAATGTTATTCTTGTATACTATATGCAGAATTTATTTCTAGTCCTTCATATTGATTTTAGTATGACGAGGAGAGACCCCATGCCATGACCCACAAGACCTACGTCTGGTTCCTTATCACTCATCATACATTTATAATGATTGCATTATTTGTAATATCTGGAATGCTGATTTTTACCGCAGCCATGAAAGGCATGCTGATTTTTTTAAAAAACAGAAACAAAAACCTAGAGATGCTGAACTGTCTTTATCTTGATTTGCTTGCAACACTCCTACGCAATTCAGTTGCAATTTTGGCCATTTCTGTTCCACACCGAAAGTTGCCGGCAATTTGTACTTTTTTTAAAAAAAAAAATAGGGCAACCCACAAATATGGCAAATATTTAATGACAAAGAATATTCAATGACTGGGGGAATCATGTTCGGAAAATAGCTGGCAGTCAGATGTTAGATATGCAAAGCAGCTGTACTCTGTGACTGAGGACAGCTGTATTGCCTGGAGTCTCATATTCATCCATCCACAAGTTCTTCCAACTTAAAGATGTGTCACGTCATTAGGCTTTTTGGAGTTGGATAAGAGTTAGGGAACATTTTAAAAAGTTGAAAAGTGCCGCAGAAGCTGCTTTGGGGGGAGGGGGTGAGAAAGTTTCAAACTCTCATTACGAAGCTTAAGGACACGATTAAAAAGGTTAAAAATATAAAACCTCCCTCAAGTCAAGCTTGACTCTCGGTGACCTTATGGACCTGACTTGGTTTTTTTCCCTCTTTTTTTGGCAACGCTACAAAATTATTGCTTTTGTTCTTCTCAACTTGCTTGTCTAGCCTACAGCCTTGGTATCTTCTGCGAGGCAGTCATCCAAAAAGAGCTTGTGTCTGATTCTGCTTAGCTTTTTTTTTTTTAACATCAGCCAAGTTTAGTTCGGTTCTGCCATTTGCTATAACCAGCTGGGTTGCTGGGAGGCCACTTTGGATGCATTTTGGACTAACATTTTGAAGCTTTTTGTTATACCTGGACGAAGACAAAGCTTTTAGATAAAAGGGGACATCCATCTCAGAAAACCCCCACAAATATATATACTGTATACCAGGGGTGAAATTCAAAATTTTTCCCAATCAGTTCAGTGGGCCTGACTTGGTGGGCATGTCAGGGGAAGGATACTGCAAAATCTCCATTCCCTCCCCACTCCTGGGGGAAGGATATTGCAAAATCTCCATTCCCACCCCACTCCAGGGGAAGGATACTGCAAAATCTCCATTCCCACCCCACTCCAGGGGGAAGGATACTGCAAAATCTCCATTCCCACCCCACTCCTGGGGGAAGGATACTGCAAAATCGCCATTCCCACCCCACTCCAGGGGAAGGATACTGCAAAATCTCCATTCCCTCCCCATTCCTGGGGGAAGGATATTGCAAAATCTCCATTCCCACCCCACTCTGGGACCAGCCAGAGGTGGTATTTGCCGGTTCTCTGAACTACTCAAAATTTCCGCTGTTGTTCTTCAGAACCTGTCAGAACCTGCTGAATTTCACCCCTGTGTATACACAGTTTAAATGAGGTGGTCATTGTTCTCTGTTATCGTATGTTTCCATATGATACCACTATTTCTTCTTTAGCAAAGACAGTAGTTAAATGTCCAAGGTGTAAACAGGAAGAACCCATCACTCAAAAGATATGTAGTTCATGCTTGGGTGACATGATAGACATAGCTTATGGTTAGTTGTGAACATAATTGATGGCAAACAGCTGTCTTGTTTAATGCTTTTTGACTTCCAGCTACCACCAATGAAAGAAACAAAATCAAGGAAACAGCTGATTATTTTAATGTCAGTCCTTGGTTAGTGAGGGTAGTAATCAGGGTTTGTCGATGCAGTAAGTCTTTAAAAAGTCTACAACAGATGCTTGATGTATCATGTTTTTATCTTCAATTAACCATCCAAAGTCACTATACTGAGATGGGTAACTCCATAAATTTCAATAAATAAATAAATGTTTGTTGATAAGCCCATGAGATAGCGGGAAGGAACTAGTTGGCATATAGGAAACCACAAGTTATGCTTGTCATGTTATCAACATATGTGCATCAGTGAATGCAGATTCATACGGTTTAGCATTTCCACCAAATACTGTCATAAAAAGAAGTCTTTCTGAATTGCTTTCTCCTTCCTACCCCCTCTTAATGAATATAGTTTAAAGAAGTGGTTCTCAACCTTTACTTTCCCATGGACCTCCTTTACATACCTTTTCTGGCACTGACCATAACTACGGGCCACCAAAACTTAACTCAAGATTTAAATCTTAGTATTTCTTCAAGCCGCCTTCGACCCCCTGTGATGATATCGTAGCCCCTCAGGGGTCCGTGGCCCACAGGTTTCTGTACCTTATTTTCAGAATTGTCTATATCCAACCTGTGTCCTCAACCTGTGGGCCATGGCCCACTATCGACCCATGGCCTATTCGCAACCGGCCCATGTGAGTTCTGGCTGGTGCATGTTCATACACGGACACAGTCCCACTCATACGAGCATCACGGGGACTCATGGCCCCACTCACATGAGCAACAGGTACTCACGTATATGCACATGTGCCTGCCCCTCCCACAAAACCATCCCCTTTCCCCCTGCCCCCACTCTGGGTCATCAACCCAGAAAGGTTGGGGAACTCTGCAATAGACAATTATCTCATGGATATTTTTTTAATCAGCAACACCCTATTCGTTATTATTGCCATTTTTGTAAGCATGTTGGTTCTCAATTATCATCACTTCCTAATCTTTTGAAAACTGTAGATCCGTGGTGGCGAACCTATGGAACGCATGCCGGAAGCGGCACACAGAGCTATCGCATGCAGAACGCGCGGCCTCGCTGGCTCCTCTTCTGTATTCCTGTACACACACGCACACCAGTCAGCTGGCCTTCATGTGCGCAGGAGTGCTGAAACCTGGAAGAGCAGCGTTCCGGCTCGCATGCGCATGCCTGTACCCAAACATCCTGGTTTCTGTCACACACATGCATGGTTATCAGCTGTTTGTCGGGCGGGCGGCCACGCCAGAAACTGGAAGTTCAGGTGCCGGCATGCACATGTGCACTGGAATGCTGCTCTTCTGGGTTTCGGCACTCTCATGCGCACAAAGCCAGCAAGGCCATGCAGTCGAGGTGGGATGGTTTTGCATGCCATTTCAAGCATGCAGGTCGGCATGCAAGGACGTAAAAGGTTAGCCACCACTGCTCCAGATGGTCCTTTGGAAAAGTTACTGATGAATGTCAGTCCATTAGGTGGTAGAGATGATGGAGGGGGTATGTATGAGCTTCCTGTTTCCCCTGACATTCCTAAGAGGGATGATCACAGAACTTGAAGCCCATATATGACTCATGAATAAATACCAGGTCATTGTTTAACTGATGTCAAATTATCCTTGAATATCTTGAAAGCTAAGAATATATTTAATTCAAAGCATAACAGTCTGTAATTACATGTAGAATCAATTCGTAGTCGTAGTCATAGTTTACTAAAGAAGATGACCCATGGAAATTAGATGGGTTTGTTTCCAAGGTCACCTTCTTTGGCATTACACCAAAGCATAAACATATGTGGGCAAATTGAGATTGATATCGTTCAGAAAAAAAGGCATATTGTGTATATAACAGATCTATGCAGTAATATATCCCCTTCTCTCTTTCTGTGGCTTCCAGGGTCAAAATGTATTTGGACTTGATATAATTGAAACACCCGAAGGAGACAAGTGGCCCCAGTTGATAGTGCAACAAATCCTGGATAGGGAGCAGAAGGACACCTATGTGATGAAGATTAAAGTGGAGGATGGTGGAAACCCTCCGAGATCCAGCACGGCCATTCTCCAAGTCACCGTCACTGATGTGAATGACAACCGTCCGGTCTTCAAGGAGAACGATATTGAAGTCAGCGTTCCTGAAAACGCACCTGTGGGCACCTCCGTTTCTCAACTTCATGCCACCGATGCCGACTTGGGATCCAATGCCCAGATTCACTTTTATTTTAGCAGCCAGATCTCCAGTTTGGCCAAAAGGCTGTTTGCCATCGATAACATCACTGGTCTTATCACTGTCAAGGAGCCCTTGGACCGGGAGGAATCCCCAGTACACAAATTAACAGTTTTGGCAAGTGATGGCAGTTCCACACCCTCCAGAGCTACCGTAACCGTGAACGTCACAGACATTAATGATAACATTCCCTCAATAGACACAAGGTACATTATCAATCCAGTGAACGGGACTGTGTTGCTGTCTGAGAAAGCACCACTCAATACTAAGATTGCCCTGATAACTGTAATGGATAAGGATTCTGATCTTAATGGCAAAGTTACTTGCTTCACAGACCATGATGTCCCATTCAGGTTAAAGCCGGTGTTTGATAATCAGTTTCTCCTGGAAACAGCCACCTTCTTAGACTACGAGGCCACCAGAGAATATGCCATCAAAATAGTGGCTTCGGATTCAGGAAAGCCACCCTTGAACCAATCGGCGATGCTACTGATCAAAATCAAAGATGAAAATGACAACGCTCCGGTGTTCACGCAACCCGTCATCGGACTCTCCATTCCTGAGAATAACGCTCCTGGAACCCAGCTGACCAAGATCAGTGCTACTGATGCCGACAGCGGCCGCAATGCTGAAATCAGCTACATGCTGGGATTGGATGCTCCCCCTATTTTCAACCTGGATCGACGTACAGGCATTCTGACAGCCGTGAGGAAGCTGGATAGAGAAAAACAAGATCGCTATTCGTTCACAGTGCTGGCTAAAGATAACGGCATGCCACCTTTGCAAACCAATGCTACCGTGACAGTTTCTGTTTTGGACCAAAATGACAACAGCCCTGCTTTCACGCACAACGAATACAACTTCTACGTGCCGGAAAATCTACCCATGTATGGCACGGTTGGACTCATCACTGTGACAGATGCGGACTCTGGAGAAAATGCAATTGTGACCTTGTCTATATTAAATGGCAAAGATAATTTCATTATCGACCCTCTTACTGGAGTCATAAGGCCGAATATTACTTTTGACAGGGAGCAGCAAGGATCTTATACTTTTCAGGTGAAAGCAGTGGATGGGGGCAGGCTACCACGCACCTCCATGGCTAAAGTGACAATCAATGTAGTCGATGTGAACGACAACAGACCTGTTTTTGTCGTTCCTTCCACCAATTACTCCTATGACTTGGTTCCGATGTCCGCCAGTCCGGGCTCCGTAGTGACAAAAGTGTTTGCTGTGGACAATGATACTGGGATGAACGCTGAGCTGCGTTATAGCATTATTGGTGGGAATTCACGAGGGTTGTTTATGATTGATCAGTTAACAGGGAATGTCACTTTGAAGGAGAAAGTCATCTCAGCAGATCATGGATTGCACAGACTGGTAATCAAAGTCAATGATTTAGGACAGCCTGAATCTTTATACACCATAGCGTTAGTGCATTTATTTGTGAATGAAACAGTCACCAACGGATCCTACGTCCAAGAGTTGGTGCGCCGAAACATGGAAACACCCGTTGGCCAAAACGTCGGGGATGGAGACATTACCCCACAAACCAATGACTATGTCAAAATCATCATTGCCATTATCGCAGGCACCATGACAGTGATACTGGTCATTTTTGTGACAGCTCTGGTACGTTGTCGACAAACTCCTAGGCACAAAGTGGTCCAGAAAAGCAAGCAGAGCGGCGAGTGGGTTTCTCCAAATCAAGAAAACCGTCAGATCAAGAAGAAGAAGAAAAAGAAGAAGCGGTCTCCCAAAAGTCTTCTTCTAAACTTTGTGACCATTGAAGAATCTAAGCCTGATGATCCTGGCCATGAACACATCAATGGCACCTTGGACATTCCTGTAGAGCTAGAAGAACAGACTATGGGAAAATATAACTGGGCCACGACACCAACCACTTTCAAACCTGACAGCCCAGATTTAGCAAAGCACTACAAGTCTGCCACTCCGCAGCCTACATTTCAGATTAAACCTGAGACTCCAGTACCACCGAAGAAACACCATGTCATACAGGAACTGCCTCTGGATAACACATTTGTGGTGGGTTGTGATTCCCTCTCCAAGTGTTCTTCCAGTAGCTCGGACCCATACAGCGTCTCTGAATGCAGCTGTCAAGGAGGGTTCAAGGCTCCTGGCTCTGTCCACACCAGACAGGTAAGAACAGCCTTTTGTTTTACCTCTTTTCCTTTGCTTTCCCACCCTCCCGCCTTTCTGGTTTAATGTCTTCCTTGTGTTACATTCTGCCCTTAGAATGTGGCTAAATGATAGATAGATAGATAGATAGATAGATAGATAGATAGATAGATAGATAGATAGATAGATAGATAGATAGATAGATAGAGATAGATGATAGATAGATAATAAATAGATAGATGATAGATAGATAGAGATAGATAATAGATAGATAGATGATTGATAGATCGATCGATCGATCGATCGATCGATAGATAGATAGATAGCTAAATAGATAGATGATAGATAGATAGAAAGATAGAAAGATAGATAGATATAGATAGATAATAGATAGATGATAGATAGATTGATAGATAGATAGATAGATAGATAGATAGATAGATAGATAGATAGATAGATAGATAGATAGATAGATAGATAGATAGATAGATAATAGATGATAGATAGCTAGATAGGATAGCTAGAGAGCTAGATAGCTAGATAGCTAGCTAGCTAGCTAGATAGCTAGCTAGCTAGCTAGCTAGCTAGCTAGCTAGCTAGATAGATAGATAGATAGATAGATAGATAGATAGATAGATAGATAGATAGATAGATAGATAGATAGATAGCTGAGAAGTAAACAGTTTGTGATTCATCAGTACTAAAAGGAAGAAATGTAGTGACTTTTAGCTACAAGGAAAATGTAATTGCTGAATGTGCGTGTTAGGGGGTAACTCTTGTCTGCAGATGGCAGTGTGGCACTTCTTCCTTTGCATGCATAAGAGCAGATCTGCAAAACAAAAGAGAGGTTACAGTTTAGTCCAGCTAGCGAGATATGCATGGGAATTTAAGAAATCTGGACTAGGTGGAACCCATTAAAGCTCTGCAGGATCTCATAAATTGTTCTTAATGCTAATGGAGTCTGGAATTGCCAATTCATTTCATTGACTTGGATCAGTTCCTCAAAGTTTCTCAGAAGCAAACGCCATTTTATCCCCCCTTCCCCGCATTATAACTCTTACGGAGTTGAGTGTCATTTGCAAGAATAGACATTTACACGGCTGTCTGGATTCCTAAAAACTAGGTGCCTGACACAATCAACGGAAGGAAACAACCTTAAAATTAACCTTGAGTGGGGTAATCACAAATCCAGCTTTTGGAAACCAGCACAGCTGTCCATTCCTACTCTTGTCCACAAATGGGTTAAATTGCAGCTCTGATTTACAAAAAGGTGAAGATGTTTGTTAAGACATTGCTTTATAATAATGCAATGGAAGCACAGCTCTAAATTGTCATGGTAGAAAGCGAAACTGGGTTAAAAACATTCAGATATGAACACAGACGCTCCGGTTAATTGCAGGGAGTTTGTAACTTTTAAAAGAGCCAGAATCTCATTTTTATGATGTGTAAATTTGTCGCTGGGGATTGCAATTTGGTCATTCATTGGAGGAGGGACATATTTCTTACCTAAAACTGCTCCAGCTAGGAATTAAGTTTTTGAATTTCGCTTACCTTTTTGGTTGCTTCTATCCAATCGGCAAGGTTCAAGGAAGTTACAACGATGGTTTTCTGAACCTTTAGAATAGGATGACTGTACTTTCACACAACTAAAGTTATAATCTCAGGACCAACGTAATACTATAATAGTGGTCAGTTTGTATTTGTAATGCAAATGGCCACAAAGCAGCATTCCAACCGTGTGGCTAAAATTTGCCTTATGCTATAGAGTAGGCATCAACGTTTTAAGATATCTCCTATAATTTGGCAACTAGGAAAATCCTAGTCCTGTATATTTTATATAGTTGCACTGTCCATTCTAGTTCTTGGTAGCAAAAATATACCTTATAACCGTGATGGCGAACCTATGGCACGGGTGCCACAGTTGGCACACGGAGCCATATCTGAGGGCACACGAGGTGTTGCCCTATGTCAGCTCCAGCGCGCATGCTCACGCTAGCCAGCTGATTTTCGGCCTTCTTTTCAGCTGTTTTCGCCATCCCCAGGCTTCAGGGGTCCATTGTGAGGCCTGTACACACACGCAGGGGGCAGCACGGGGGGAGTGCACATGCTTGGGGGAGAACATGGGTGCGGGCATGCACGCACTAGTGTGCGCGCGCACCCCCTTTGGCACGCGAACCAAAAAAGGTTCGCCATCATTGCCCTATAAACTCCCCCTGTTTTGTTTTTTTAATCCTGCTTCTCTTACACATATTTTTCACCATTCTTGATTGTTGCATTTTCCAGTAAAGCTACAACAATTGAACCAATTTTTTCTTTCTATCCTTTCTCTGTGCACAATCCCCTCTTTCCCCAGACTTTATGTCTCAATAGAAGTAGTCTAAAAAAAAATCTCAGGAGGGTGAAGCACAGTCATGTTGGTGGTAATAATTTCACTTATAAAGACATACATTCTTTCTAGGTTTCTTGACTTTAGAGAAGTTCAATAAAACCAAAGGCTCAGAGAAGGAATCCCTTGAGCGTGTGGTATCTTATAATGATGTGAAAATTGTATTTACCAAACTTTGAACCTACTGTACTTTGTACAGCAGAGTTGTAATGCAATAGGCTGACTTATGATAAGTAAAGTAGATCTCCGGGGACATAAATGTAGAATGAACCCATATTGGAGTTCTGGTTTGTTAGGAAAAGTAATTTATTTCACTGGCATTGCTTTTCCCAATGAATTCTGGGAATGTGAACTATTCAGTAGAAGATGCAGCAACTACAATATTTCCAAAATGTCCTAGGAGGAGAAGTAATGGGTGTTGACGTGTGTGGTATACCTAATATCCTGCTAGGGCAGTTTCCGCGAATAATTGTTCTGTTGAGTGGAAACTTCTGAATCCCCTGTGAATGTTCAATGCTATCTTTTAGCGATAGGAGCACAACTGCTTTCCTCTATATTTGCTCAATTGATTTGCTACTTATTTTATAACAAATAGTAACTGTGTTAAAGATTATTGCTGCGTTTTTTTCCCCACCGTTTTCATTTGTTTTGATTTTAAGCACACAGTTGTATTTTCATGAATAGTTTATGAGGTTCTTCAACAGATCTCATTTGTGGGGTCACTGAGGGGTGTATTATGGGAGTTTAATCATTTATACAACAGTAGGCAGTCCTCTGGTCTTCTGATAAATTGTAGTAAACTGCCAGGGAAGAGTCATGACAAAACATGGCCAAAATTAGTGAGGAAAGGACATCATCATCATCATCATCATCACCATCATCACCATCATCACCATCATCATCACCATCATCATCATCATCATCATCATCATCATCATCATCATCATCATCATCATCATCCCACCAGGTACCACATCCCAAAATTGTTGCAGCTATTTTAATATTTTGAGAGTGAGATAGAAAAGCATAAACATAATCTTGCATAGAACTAAAACTTTGGGGGAATTTGGTGGGTTTTTGGAAGAGTATTGATAAGATAACAAACTATCACCAACCTCTAATTTATTCTGGCTAATATTTAGATGTGGGAGGTTCCCCCCCCCCAAAAAAAAACAGTTTGCAGACGAGGAAATAAGAGAAGGCACAGTGTGCTAATTCAGCTAAATTAAATGAAGAAAATAAGGCAGAATTTGAGATTGATTTGCTCTCATTGCTTGGTAATTGCCTGAAGCAGATAGCTCAACCTACCTAACTGTAGGACCAGGTCTCTTGGCAGCCGATATTCCATAAGCCAATATTTAAAATAAGGAGGGGAGATGGGTTGGTTGAAGCCAAGGCTATTCTCATGCTGTTTCTCTGTTTGCCAGCTCTGAACATCTTCGCATCAACTGTTAAGTACCGAAGTCGTACACACAATGATGTTAAGCCAGCAAACATGGAAATATGGGCATAGCACGAGAAAAGCCCTTTGTCTTCCCTCCCTGATTGCTGAAGAATTTTATCGTCTGATCTCCAGAGGGTTTTCGAAGTGGCGTTGAACTGTTCCAAGCTGCCCTACTCAAAGGTATTCAGGGCCAGGACACTAACAATTGGAAGGAATGCAAAGGAAAAAAAAGGAAAAACAAAAACAAAAGACCAAAAGACTTTAGAGCACTGTTCTTTAGCTGTTCTATATAATGTTGTTTTTATGCTGAAAGAAAAGGGAGGGTGGAAGTGTTACTGACCACTATTCCATGTGAATGGGTAGTAAACTATGAGATACACCTTTCATTCTCTTCGGTTGCTTCCAGCCGCATTCTCTTTCATTTGATTCATTCCCTTAATTTCTTTAAGTTCACGATATCTGTGGTCCGTTCCTCCCATTCCTTATTCATATTGAGAGGAGAAAAAAAGGAGCAATAACAAGTTATGCATATACACTTGAAACAGACAGTGGTCCAATTCTTTATACTCCCTGCCTTTCTCGTTAAAATGGATTGCTTTGTGTGCTTCACATTGGGAGAAAAAAAATGTTATTTATTTTTGGAGTATTTTGTAGGAAGACATTGTCACTATTCAGAGTAGCCAAATCCGGGGCAGTTGGATTGTTCTTTTGTTTTGATTTACAAACGTAGTCTAAGTTGGTTCGTTTCAATATTGGTGATCTTCATGGCATGGTGAGAGAGAGCGCTTTCTCACTCATCCTGCACATATTGTACGAGAGGGAAAATAAAGTTTCCAGTTAAAAGTTAATACAAGCCAAACTTTTAAGAAGAGGAATTTACAATGTTCTCCACCCACCCACCCACCCCAAAATCAGGAAGAGCCTGGTAGAAACTTTTAATAGGTTTATAAATAAGACATACCCCTGGAGCGCATATTGATGCTTCTGGTCTTTCATAAACACATTGGATTCATGATGATTCATGACCTGTGGGGATGGGGGTCAAGAAGTTAATTGGCCTGTTGATTTTGTCTGTCTGTCTGGGTTTAAGAACAAGTTTACTATCCTCTTGAGGACCCAGATTGTTGGGGGCAATAGGCTAACTCTGTAAACTGCTTAGAGAGGGCTGTAAAGCACTGTGAAGCGGTATATAACTCTAAGTGCTATTGCTATTGCCCTTCCTTCCTTCCTTCCTTCCTTCCTTCCTCCCTCCCTCCCTCCCTCCCTCCCTCCCTCCCTGTGGTTAGAATGCAGTAGAGCATGCTAACTCTGCCTACTGCCAGGAGTTAGATCCTGACCGGCTCAAGGTCGACTCATCCTTCCATCCTTCTGAGGTCAGTAAAATGGGGACCCAGATTGGGGACCCAAACCACTTAGAGAGGGCTGTAAAAGCACTGCAAAGCGCTATATAAGTCTCAGTGCTATTGCCCTTCCACCCTCCCTCCCTCCCCTCCCCTCCCCTCCCTTCCCCTCCCTCCCCTTCCTTTCTTCCTTCCTTCCTTTCTTCCTTCCTTCCTTCCTTCCTTCCCTCCCTCCCTCCCTCCCTCCCTCCCTCCCTCCCTCCCTGTGGTTAGAATGCAGTAGAGCAGGCTAACTCTGCCCACTGCCAGGAGTTCAATCCTGACCGGCTCAAGGTCGACTCAGCCTCCCATCCTTCCGAGGTCAGTAAAATGGGGACCCAGATTGTTAGGGGCAGTATGCTGACTCTGAAAACAGCTTAGAGAGGGCTGTAAAAGCACTACGAAGCGGTATATAAGTCTAAGTGCTATTGTTATTTATCCTCAGTTAACTTTAAAAAAAATTGCTATTTTAAAAAAAAAGTTTTAATGCATTGTTAGCCCCTTCGAGTTATATTCAAAAGACGGACAGGTGTAGAAATCAATGTAATAAATAAAAATAGCTTTTGTGAACAGCGGCTCTCATCATGTGAAGCTCCTCTGAAGGTACTATCCAATTCCTTCTGATTTTTGGTAAAAATGGACTCTGTTCCTCCTACAAGCAGAGAAAAGATAAGATATGGGAGGAATGTGATAATACAAACTAGACCTACCCGTATGTGCATACAAAGCAGGCTATCCACCTGACATGTATTGTTAATTACTTAAGGTGAAGTTAATATTTTAAAAAGAACCTACATTGGTACAATATATGCTGAATTCCAGTTCTCAAATATTTATATATATAAAAAAAACTCGCTTTCAATGCGATGTAAGGCTGTTAACAATGGAGAAAAAAAATGACTGTGAGGATTGCAAAATTACAGTATTGCTGGCTAATGTTAAAATGGCTTCCATCTTAGTCAATTTTGAAGAAAAATATCCTACTTAATCTATCCTTGTTGGCATAAGATGCAACAATTTCATTCGTTATTGGTGTTTATGATATATTGAAAATGTACACTGCTATGCCTGGTGCAGTTGTGTTAGTATGTTTCCTCGTCCCATCTTTCAGGCAATAAGAAATAGAATACTGGATACGTTATCTAACAAAATCTTGCCTTTCTTATTCAATTGAACGGGCAAAGGCCCACATGGAAAAAACACTCGGAAGAAACAGGCCTTTTGCTTAAACAGAACTAATATTCTTCCTGTAGGATTTATTGGACAGAAATTCCGCAAACCTGTTCTTGTTTTCCTTTAAAGAGGAGAAAGGGACATAAGGCTATTTTTGAACAAGTGAACAACAAAACTATTACAGGTAGTCCTCAACTTACGACCACAGTTAAGCCCCGAATTGATGTTGCTAAGTGAGTTTTGCCCCATTCTATGACTTGTTAAGCGAATCGCTTCAGTTGTTAAGTTAGTAACCCGGTTGTTAAGTGAATCTGGTTTCCCCGTTGACTTTGCTTGTCAAGTATATTGTAAACTAGACTTTAGTGCAAATTCCCACCCAATATTGACTATTGAATTCTTCCGATGGGAAACAGTTACTTGGCTCTCTGCTTTGTAAACTATAATCAATTATAGTGTGCAAAAGGGGCGCTGTGACCATCATAAATGTGAGTCAGTTGTCAGCATCCGAATGTAAATCACGTGACCCATGGGGAGGCTGCCACAGTCTGAAAAATGGCCACAAGTCACTTTTCTCAGTGCCGTTGTAACTTTGAACTAAGTGAACTGTTGTAAGTCAAGGACTACCTGTGTTCTAGGGGTGCTATTGGAAAAAAATTATTACATGGGGAAAAAGAGGACTGCCCCGCTAACTGAATACTTTGTAGTTGACTGCCATAAAAGGAAGCCTGTTTTGCACATTTTGTTACTCTATGTGTACCAGGAAAGCAGAAACACACACACACACACACACACACACACACACACACACACACACACACACACACACCCCACAAACACAGGCAGAGTTTTTATTACATGTATTCTCCATGTCTTCGTCTGGAGTTGTTAGGAACCTCATGGAAGCTTCAGACAGTGCAATGTATAGTGAACGCTAACTACTCTGTCGAATCCCTTTTCTTTTCCAACCCACACTGTTAAGAGTGCCTATCTTAAGCTTAACGCAGTCTATGTAGAGATGCTTCCTCAAGATCAGTTCTTCCTTAAAAAGAAAAAAAAATATCAGCTGGAAGTCCATGATGAGCATAAGAGCTTTGTATGCCCACTGGAATTCAGTACACCAGTGGTTCTCAACCTGTGGTCCCTGGATCTCTAGCGGGGGATGTGATGTCATCCCAAGGGTTTCACAAAGGCTTGAAGGAATCTTATGATTTAAACCTTGGGGTGGGAGGGTCCATGGCCATGGTCTGTGGCCACAAAAGGTATTTAAAGGGGAGGGATCTATGGGAAAGAAAAGGTTGAAAATCACTTCAGTACAAAGTTTTCAAGGAGGATCGTGAGCTTTGAAATGTCTGAATTAAAAAAAATACTTGCACGCAATAGCCTTTATATTTAATTGAAAACTCAATATCTAATGTAACCACACTTTAAAGCCGATTTGCTGTACTCCACTTCCTCTCCTGTCCAACAGTATATTGTAAACTAGACTTTAGTGCAAATTCCCACCCAATATTGACTATTGAATTCTTCTGATGGGAAATGGTTACTTGGCTCTCTGGTTTGTAAACTATAATAAATTATACAATGAATACATATATATTGCCATTTATCATATTGTGCAACATATTTTTAGAGGGGGCTATTGGGGGGGAGGGGGAGAAGCGGTTAGGTTATTTAACCCGTTACGAGGAATCACATCTCTTTGGTTTCACTAGGGGTTATTTTCTCTGTAATTACCGCTCACATCTTCGTATTGAACATAGGATCCTAACTGGAAGAAACATCTGGCTGTAAGAACACACCTTTTCGAAATAGAGATGTCACATGAATACAGAAGGGGAAAAAACAATTTTTCTCTCTCCTAATTTAATGTAGATATTTTGTTCTGAGACTTGTTGTTCAATACAACGATGATGTTTGAAACATCTTTGCCCAGCTTGCCTGCCCTCCAGATGTGAGCATTTCAACTCTTAGAATTTTCAGCCATGCCCAGTTGATCTCCGCACATCTGGAAAATGCCCAGATTGGATCGGGTTCCAAGAGAGGCAGACAAATCTGTCATTCTCTGGTGTGATCACATGTTTCCAAGCACCAGGGAATTCCATTCCATTTTCAAATCTGTTAGTAATGTGTTGTTTTCTCCAATGTTCTGCATGAAAATTGATGCACATTTTATTTCCAATGTATTCTGTTGCAAAGCCTTCCCCCCCCCAGGTACACAGTTTTCTTTAATTCACACCTGTAGTCCCCCCCCCAACATGCACATTTTTGTACGATGGTTTTTAACTGTAGAACCGCAACACGAAATTAGTGTGAAAACTGAAGGATAATTATCTTACATTATTGCTTTGGAATGTGTAAATGAGCTGAGCTTACATTAAAAATGTAAAGTAAATGAAATTCATCCCCATGAGGATCAGGTGATGGGAGGCAGTCCAGATGGGCAAGCCAACAGAATATAGTACATGCTTAAAACTTTAATTTAATTACTATGATTTTAGGAAGTGGGTAGAAACAATAAGATAGGGCAACTGGTAGGGAGGGAGAAGCCCTCCCAATGAAGGAGAGCTATAGGGTGGGAAATAAGTCCTTTGACTCAACTATCATTCGTTTGGACTGTTGAAGTAGGTACACTGTGCAGTGTATGAATGTATGCCCATTGTACAATGCTGTCAGGCAAGAAGAATTCAAGTTCAGTAAAAGTTGTGTCCGACTCTAGAGGGAGGAGCTCATCTCTGTTTCCTAGCTGAGAAAACCAGCATTGTCTAAAGATGCTTCCATGGCCATGTGGCCACCATGACTATACAGCGAGGCACACATAATGCTGTTACCTTCCCACTAAAGTGGTACCTATGTATCTATTCGTATTTGAAAGCTTTTGAACTGCTAGGTGGGCAGAAGCTGGAGCAAGTAACGGGAGCTCAGCCCATCGCACGGCCCTTGGGTCTCAAACCTGGGCTATCGGCTTTCCAGTTGACCAGCTCAGCATCCTTAATCATTGATCCCCTCTCAAATTGGCTGCCTTATTGCAATTCTGTCTATAATACATGAATCCCAGTTCACACACATACACACACCATCCTTTCTATGCATTTGATATCTTTGGTCTAAGGCAGGGGTCGGCAAACTTAAACACTCAAAGAGTGTTTGGACCTGTTTCCCACAGGAAAAAAAAACACTGGGAGCCACAAAACCTCCCCCCATCCCCACAGCCTTCGGGAGACACTGACTGGTGGGTTCCAACTTACCTCGCTGCCGGTTCGCTTCCTCCCACGCCGCGTGGCCGGAGTGCAAAACCCCCCGAAAAAAAAAAACCCACCGAAAACAAAATGGCGACACATGCACAGTGCCAGAAACTCAGCTTCTGCACATGCACAGAAGAATTAAAAAAAAAATTAAAAAAATTAAAAAAAAAAAGATGGCAGCACCCACGGACCAGCACCAGGCGAACCGTTCCCAACCAGGAGGAACCCACCCCTGGAAATACCACATGTGCACCTGTACGTGGTATTTTGTGGAAGAGCCCCACTTAAGGGGCCAAAGATCTGCATGTGGCTCATGAACCGTGGTTTGCCGACCCCTGGTCTAAGGGAAAAGCTTTGCTTTAGTCTCTATCACATTTCCTTGTGTCATTTTTAGCACATTTTTTCCCCAGTCTTTGAAAATGATTGCTTCTCTCTTCTAGGATGTTATCAATCTTCTGTCCTTGGAAAATAAAATAAAAATTCTTTTGTTCTACATCTTTATGCAACGTGTTCATGCAAAAGTTGAAAATTGGGCCCTGAACCATATCTTGTGGTACCCTAATCAGTTCAAACCATGGTTTGATTCAGACTGATATTTGTAGCAAAGCACAATAGCTTATTTCACAAGTTATGTTGGGTTTTTTTTAAAAAAAATCCAGGATTTGTATTATGTGTCAACTGAGCCTATATTTTATATCACTTCAAGCAGCTAATGCTTCTTGGTGATCCAGGTGATGAACTTATGTATTCTATCTGGCTTTGAAGAAGATTGAGTTCAAAAAAGCTATCTTCCCAGCATTCGGCATTGCCTTGGTATTAAATCTGCACCTTTCCTTGTTGACCTGAGCATGAGAATATCACTAGAAATTTAGCTATTGGTTCTGGAACTGAAGTAGTAGTATGGAGAAGCAGCAGATATATAAATCTGTTGCTAAAAATACATACTGTCTAAAATAAATAAAAGTTGAATAGATGTGCATCATTTTAAAAAAAAGAAGTAAGGAAGTTTCCAGTAATAGACAGACCAGAAGAATGTACCTAATATTTTTCCCCATGTATATCCCTATATATCATCTGTCACTTTGTCAATTGTTAGGTAAAGATACACACCTTAAGTATTGTTATACATTTTTGTCATATTTACCGACTTGGTTCTAATCGGTTGGTCTTCCCAAGAGCATTTATCAAAGCAACAGCTACTATCTTGTACTAAGGCACAGTTCACCGAGGCAAGGTCAGTGGTCAAGAGGAATATAGATTACTTTATTTTGATCATGTAACTATCAGTCAGAGCATGTGGCATTGTGGCATCCCACAAAGTGTTCGCTTCCTAAAGCTTTTTTGTACTTTTGTGAATCATAAAGAAAATCAACATTTTTCTTCCTCTGTGTAAGCCTTGGATTGGACGGGCCTAAAAAAATATTTTTTGGGATCTTTTGGAGGGATAGGGAGGGCAGAGGTTTTAAAATGCTTAAAGGAAAACCTTACTGAATTGCTTTGTTAGCTTGGGGAGTTAAGGCTTAGATTTCCTGGTAGTTAGAACAATTGATCAGTAGAACAACTTGCCCCCAGAAGCTGTGGGTGCTCCAACACTGGAGATTTTTAATAAGAGATTAAACAACCACTGGTATAGGCCAGAGCTTCCTGCTTGAGCAGGATGTTGGACTAGAAGACCTCCAATGTCCCTTCCAACTCTGTTATTCTTTTTCTAGTATTGGCAGATCTTTTCTGGTATTAGTTCTTCACCATTAGATATTAAACCCCCAGGGACTGAGTGCCATGATCAAACATGGATTCAGTGTGTCACTTAGCAGCCAGAAATGGAGCAATATTCTACACTTTGATGACTTCAGAAGTTTGCAGGTAGTTCAGTGTCTGTCCATTGAATGTCTGTCTAAGCAATACTCCTAGGTGGGGGCAGGAGGGCAAATAGATCATAGCTGGTCTTCATGAGGTGTTTTTATGCCATATCTCTAAGATGTCTTATTAAAGTTTGTTGCAAAATCAAAACCAGAAGCACACACAGATGACTGATTCAGCTGGATTCATAAACTTCTTTATAAAACATATAATTTACAATACCATTAGCAGAGTTCTTTCTCCAAGTAAACACAAGCAGGAGAGTTAGTTTCATTTCAGCAAAGAGTACAGAGAGGAGAGTGCAGAGTGGAGGAGTACAGAGTGGAGACTGGAGCCACACCCAGCCTTAAGCTTAAGCTTTCAGTTTTGATTCTCTGCACAGACTCAGAAGTGGTTAGCTCCCATTGGCTGACTTAGTTGCTATGCCTATTCATTGGCTAACCTTGTTAACATGGCTCTCCCAGTTCATGAATATCTTAACATGTCTCACACCAAATGTAGTATTATGCCTTGACTTTTTGTTGAGACGGGACCCGTTTTCCCCAGTAGGCAGTTCTGCTGTGCAAACTGTAATTTCTGTCAATACCCAGTGCAAGAGATGGAGATACTCTTCCTGACTTGGAGTGGAACATCACTTCATTTCATAAAAGCATTTTGAAGGGGTGGCTCAGTCAAAAAAAGCCTTGTACACTGAAGCATCCCTCTGAAGGTTTTTAATAACCCTAGCAAACAGCTCATCCTATCTTCTAAGAGTGGACCTTGGAGAAATGCATTTTTCTGTTTTGAACAAGGATTCAGTTTGATGCAACGGCACTTGTTTTTTGAGAAATGAGCAGATGTGGATAACGGTCTTCTGTTCTTGGGTATGGAATATTTAGCAATCTATGGACATTTTGGTATCATTTGGAAGCTTTAAGTTCAGCGAGAAGCTTTAAGAGCTAAACAAAGTGGCTTGCTCCACTTTTAAGCAATGCTTTTCATCCAGATCTTGGGGGGGGGGGGAAAAGACCAATTTTGCTGATGTGGGAAAATATAGCAGGCCCTATCATTAAGCATGGTGAGGCATTCGGCTCAGATACCAAGTTTTTCTCAGAGGTATCCATGACTTGAACGAATTGCACTCTCTTTCTCTACAGCACTGTAGGTCAGCAACACACAGCTAGGATTTGCTGAGTCTTTGTTGTGGCAATGATTTTTTTTTACTGTTTTCCATCTAGAGAGGGCCAATTTTCATAGGATCGATGTGGGATCTTCCTCTTGATCACCAGAGAGGCTAGTCCTACTTCAATGAGTTATTTTCATGATGCAGCTGGCTGGAGGAAGTGTAAGTGGGATCTGTTTAAAGCTAAGCCGAACCCATCAATTAACCTCTTTTTGACGTTCCTCCATCGACCCATGAATCCTTGCGATAAAAATGCTAGAGAATAATACTGTTTATGGCTTCCTTGCAAGCTAATCAAATGGAAGATGTTCTTTTGTTATGGTGGTAATGAGCGAACTGCTTCTTTATCTTATTAATTAGGAATCCGAATTTAATGGAAATCTGTTGATTTTACCTAAGAGAAGGTCATTTATTCCACCATGGACATTTCTGGGATTTGAGGTTAAAACATTTGGAATTTGCTAAAGCTGCAAAATACTGGACTACCAGTAGCAACTCTCCAGATATTATACTGGAATATGTCCAGGGGTGAAATTCAACCACCTCGGCCCGGCTCGGGAGAGGTGGTAGGGACGATTTGAATCAGTTCGCAGAGCCGGTAAAAATCACCTCTGGTTGGCCCCGCCCATGCCTGCCCACTTGCCCACTCGCCCACTCACCTCTTAATAAAGTAGACAGCTCTTGTCTACTTTATTAGGCACTCAGAAACTCCCGTTAACCCCGAGGTTACAAGGATGCTGGGACATGTGGTTTAATAACAAACAGGAGAGCACCAGGTTGGGGAAAGCAAGTAAATAGATGAGGGGTGAAATTCAAAAAGAAGATATACCAATTATTATACGCAAAGCAATAAAAGAGGTACACAAATACTTACATAAGTATTTGTGTAGCTCTTTTATTGTTTTGTGTATAATAATTGGTATATCTTCTTTTTGTAGGTCATTAGGGCAAAGAAGGGATGTCAACTTGGCCATGCCCGCCCACCCACCCAGTCACATGATCACCAAGCCACGCCCACAGAGCGGTAGGGAAAAAATTTGAATTTCACCCCTGAATATGTTCCGTTTGTTCCCTCCCTCGTTCCCTCCCTTCCTCCCTCTCTCCCTCCCTCCCTCCCTCCCTTCCTTCCTTCCTTGTTTCATATTTCCTCTCATCTCCCTTGGCCCTATATTTCTATCTGCAGTTGACAAAGGTTAAACATTTGTGCACAAAACACACAACTAAGTGAATAGCCTGCATTATGTATCCTTGTGGATACTTTCAGAATCCATTGTTAAATATACTTTAGAGTGGAGATTTTTCAATGTGATTAAAAAAGAAGGTGACCATTAAGCAAAGCTCCCCCCACCTCAAATGATTATCAGAAGTCAGGTGCCCAAATGTTTTTTCCCAAATGCCTTCTCAAACGCAAAAAAAAGTAGTTCTTTCTAGAAAATGGACTGGAAAATGAAACTCAGAGGTAGAAAGCAGTACTCTTAAGGCAACCTTAAGTAATAGGCAACCTAATGTCCCAAATTGATCACTGAGGATGATAATAAAACTCCATTATAGGAATTTTGGCATCTGGTTTAGTTAAGTCTCTATTCCAGGAAGTAAATATACTTTGCTTCCCTGCTCTCAAAATTCAAGGACAGCTTCACCCTCAACGTTAAGAATTGTGTTGTCTTACGTCTCTCTGTGTGAATAACACTGGTCTACAAATTTTGGGAAATTATCGCCCTCCGAGATAAAATGTGTTAATTTTTACATATTTTGATTAGATGAACTAGAAACCACACTCAATAGCAGCGATTGCGAGAGGGATCTTGGAGTCCTGGTAGACAGCCAACTAAATATGAGCCAGCAGTGTGCAGCAGCAGCCAAAAAGGCCAACGCAGTCCTGAGCTGCATAAATAGAGGGATACAATCAAGGACCAGAGAGGTACTTGTACCACTCTATAAAGCCTTGGTCAGACCACACCTAGAGTACTGCATCCAGTTGTGGTCACCACACTACAAAAAAGACATTGAAACCCTAGAGAAAGTGCAGAAGAGAGCAACCAGGATGATAAAGGGTCTGGAAAATAAAACATACAAAGAGCGGTTGCAGGAACTGAGCTTGGCCAGTCTGGCGAAGAGAAGGACCAGGGGTGACATGATAGCCGTGTTTCAATACTTGAGGGGTTGCCACAGAGAGGAGGGGGTCAGGCTGTTCTCTATGGCACCAGAAAGCCAAACAAGGAATAATGGATGGAAGCTGACCAAGGAGAGATTCAACCTGGAAGTGAGGAGAAACTTTCTGACGGTGAGAGCGATCAACCAGTGGAACAGAAGTTGCCTGCGGAGGTTGCGAGAGCCCCAACACTTGCGACCTTCAAGGGGAGACTGGACTGCTATCTGTCTCAAATGGTGTAGGAACTCCTGCTTGAGCAGGGGGTTGGACTACATGACCTACAAGGTCCCTTCCAACTCTAATAATAAATCTAATAAATCTAGAAAACAGGTGATAAAGGTGCTGGTTGGCTAAGTTTTTCAAGATATTTCACAATAAAGATTTATACACCGCCCAGTACATTTGGTGAGTATATTTCTTTGGTGTGTCAGCACTGAAGTCTCAAAATGGCCTCAGCCAGGCCAGATTCAGGGTTTACACACTTAACTGAAATAGTATAGGTTCTCCTGTTTGAGCAGGGGGCTGGACTAGAAGACCCCCCAAGGTCCCTTCCAGCTCTATTCTATTCTAATCTTGCATTCTAGAAGGAAATTCAGGAATTGCAGCCAAGTGAGGATTGCATTAAGGATGCTTACATATTGTTTTTTTTTTAAATAGGGAGGCTTAGTTATGAAACCACTGAAGCAAAAATCGTAACACAGTGGATGTCAACATATAAAAGAGTTTCCTTGGATATACGGCAGGAAATGTGCACACAAATCCTCTGAAATGTTATGTCTATCATATATGGCAGCCCAATTATTAAAAAGCATTTAACAACCAAGAATGATAGATTGGTTACAGTTATTTGGCTTTAAAACACTAACTTGGCAAAGGTGAATATGTGCGTAGTTGTTTACGAAATTCCAGCATCTGTCCTTACAATCCTCTTACAAGAAGGGTGGGGGGGAAAAGCAGTTCAGAATTAACAAATGGCAACATGGATTTTGAAAAGGAGATGGAATCCGGCAGATTATCCACGAGGGAAAGATTTGGTTTTGTTGTTTTGTTTTTCCTCTGTTAACTGCTTTTAACCTTTGTGTTAAACTGGATTCATCCTTTGCAATGTTTTAAATGCTACCGACGCTTCGGTAGCATGAAACATTTTAAAAGGCATCGGAGAGCTTGGAGAAAAACTAAAGATATTCTTAACTGAATTTGAAAGACAGTCAAGTCTTAAGTGTGTGTGTGTGTGTGTGTGTGTGTGTGTGTGTGTGTGTGTGTGTGTGTGTGTTTTCCTTTGAAAATATTTCACTTCTCATCCAAGAAACTTTCTCCGTTCTTCAGATGGACATTGGAGATCCATTCTTCATTCATGGACATTCATTCAAGAAGCTTCATGGATGAGAAGCGAAACAACTTCAAAGAAAAACCAGAAAGTCCAGTTTCCTCTTGAAAAAGCCCCTTTAGGATAACCATGACCTGGATGACTGAGAATCTCCATAGACAAAATGCTGTACTGCACCCATTTCTCGAAGACCGAGGAGCTTAGACATGCTAAGATGCCAATGAAGATGTCAAACTTTTGATTTGATTTGATTCATTGCTACATTTGTTCATGACTTTGACATTGCAAGAAGGTCTCAAGACTATTTCTCCTCTCGCAATATTTCTAGTTCAGAGATCGGATGCAGACTTCTTGCTTGGTTTCCTGGGCATGAGTGAAGCTTGAATGATTGCGTTCCCCATAAAGAGCCGCACCTGTTGACCTTTGGCCCGTTTTCAATCTAGAATTACTATATGGCATTTAAAGCTGTCTATTCTAGGAGCTGATTCAATAAACACGTATCAACAACGATGCCTCTGTGCATTTGTGCATACAAATATTTTTAAAACTGTCCATTGCTTCCTCATAGACAGAATCCAAAGATAATTACAATGCATCAATAAAGAAAAATGGTTTTGACTTGAGTGCCTTTATAGCCTCTGAATTTCAGTTCACACCTCTCTAGCAGTGCAAGCAATTTTTCCATTTCTTCTAATGCCTCAAAAATTATAGTCTTTTTCTCAACAATAAATCTAAATTACCATCTTCCTCCTGCCTCTGTCTTGTGCCTCCATCCTACACATGCCTCATAAAAATCACTTCTGGAAATTTCCAGACTCATTCAACAATGACCAGCGTAAAAGCTACAACAAATGTTGGATCTCGCTAGGGAGTTCCTGCACGCACTTTGTGCTGCACAAAGTCACACCGGAAAAATATATATGGTTGGAAAACAGCATCTTTTAAAGATGTGAATGGGTTGTCTGGGTGAACTTTTTAAAATAGCCAGAAACTTCCAAATTCAAATACATACAGCGACACAAAGATCAACGTTCATTTGAAACCAGAACTTTTCTTGCTTGGCTTAATGGACAACCAATTAGAAAGACGAATGAATGTTGCCTATAAAGAAATCTAATTTCTGAATACATTTCTGGTGAATCGTAAGTACTAAGTGGAAGCAAGTCTTGAAAACCGACGGAGTAAGAAAGTTGCATGTGTACAAATTTGCCGCGTTATACAAACTTCTAAGTTCCAGCAAAAAACTGATTTTTAACAAGTATCAGTGATGTTGCTTGTCTGTTGAAAATTTTAGGAACCAGTTTGGCTTAGTGGTTAATGCATCAGGCTAGAAACCAGGAGACAGTGTGTTACAGTTCTGTCTTGGACATGAAAGCCAGCTGGGCCAATTACCAGGAGATGCTGAGTCTTAGGGGCTTTTGGGCCAATCAAAAGCTGTAAAGTTAATATTAGGTGGCTCAGCTAGTGTGCTACAAGCTTCCTACTACTGAAGGTCTTTGGAAACAATAGAATAGAATAGAATAGAATAGAATAGAATAGAATAGAATAGAAGAGAAGAGAAGAGAAGAGAAGAGAAGAGAAGAGAAGAGAAGAGTAGAGTAGAGTAGAGTAGAGTAGAGTAGAGTAGAGTAGAGTAGAGTAGAGTAGAGTAGAGTAGAGTAGAGTAGAGTAGAGTAGAGTAGAGTAGAGTAGAGTAGAGTAGCGTAGAATAGAATAGAATAAGAGAAAAGAAGAGTAGAATGGAATAGAATAGAATAGGAGAAGAGAAAATGGAATGGAATGGAATAGAAGAGTAGAGTAGAGTAGAGTAGAGTAGAGTAGAGTAGAGTAGAGTAGAGTAGCGTAGAATAGAATAGAATAAGAGAAAAGAAGAGTAGAATGGAATAGAATAGAATAGGAGAAGAGAAAATGGAATGGAATGGAATAGAAGAGTAGAGTAGAGTAGAGTAGAGTAGAGTAGAGTAGAGTAGAGTAGAGTAGAGTAGAGTAGAGTAGAGTAGAGTAGAGTAGAGTAGAGTAGAGTAGAGTAGAATAAGAGAAAAGAAGAGTAGAATAGAATAGAATAGGAGAAGAGAAAAGAAAAGATAGAATAGGAATAGGAATAGGAATAGGAATACAATAGAATAGAATAGAATAGAATAGAATAGAATAGAATAAAATAGAATAGAATAGAATAGAATAGAATAGAATAGAATAGAATAGAATAGAATAGAATAGAATAGAATAGAATAGAATAACAGAGTTGGAAGGGACCTTGGAGGTCTTCTAGTCCAACCCCCTGCTCAGGCAGGAGGCCCTATACCATTTCAGACAAATGGCTATCCAACATCTTCTTAAAAACTTCCAGGGTTGGGAGCATTTACAACTTCTGGAGGCAGGTTGTTTCACTGATTAATTGTTCTAACTGTCCACTCCGGATGCCTCGCTCGCTGAAAAACATTGGAAGCCAAAGCATCCTTGGAAAGGGGATTGAACAAGTCATTCAAATCAAACCTTTCATTGAGTTGAATAATCCACAAGCCCTCCTCAGTGAGAATTTACAGGTAGTCCTCAACTTATGACCAACTGAAACCTGGGAAGGTCGCAGATGGCAATCAATGACCTCAGGATGCTACAACCTTCATAAATGCATGCTGGTTGCCAAACACCCACATTTTGATCACATGACCGTAGGGATGCTATGACGGGCATAAGTACAAGGACCGTTCACATAAGGCACTTTTTCCGCATTGTCACTTTGAATGGTCACTAAATAAAAGAGGATTGAATACACTACCTGTATTCAATCCACTTTTCCACTTTGGAACAAGTTCAAAGCAACACCCTTACTCAAATTGAATGAGAAAAGTTATATAAAAAATACAAATTCCTATCATCTACCGAAGCCTGCCTGGCACTTTATTTTATTTTATTTTCCCTCACAGAGGAAAAGGCAGCTTGAAGCTGTACCAAATTTAGAGAGAGGTTGCTCTTCCTGATTTATTGTATTTTTAATCTGCCTAATAACTTGAATGTGTCTGTCCCAATGTCTTCCCGAGGCCAGCTTCCAGATTTATCATGCATTTAGCTTAAGTTTCAAGGGGATAACATTCACAGCCCTTGGCACAGTTAGGGGGGAAAGAGGTAACCAATGCTCCCGTAGTGGTAATGTACTTTGTAGGAGATAAAACTCATTAAAATTTGTCATTTTTGTCTAACAGGATAACTATCCTGCCAGTGACATTGGGTAGACTTTAATAAGAACTGATGGATGGTTACCTCAGTGAAGTTAACTATAATTAGAAGTAAGGCAACATTATTGAATAGAACAGAATAGAACAGAACAGAATAGAACAGAACAGAACAGAACAGAACAGAACAGAACAGAACAGAATAGAATAGAATAGAATAGAATAGAATAGAATAGAATAGAATTCTTTATTGGCCAAGTGTTATTGGACACACAAGGAATTTGTCTTTGGTGCATATGCTCTCAGTGTACAAGATACATTCGTCAAGAACCATAAGCTACAACACTTAATGATAGTCATAGGGTACAAATAAGCAATGAAATCATACTAGGAAACAATCAATATAAATCGTAAGGATACAAACAACAAAGTTACAGTCATACAGTCATACAGTCATAAGTGGGAGGAGATGGGTGATAGGAACGATGAGAAGATTAATAGTAATAGTAATGCAGCCTGGTGAATAGTTTGACAGTGGTGAGGGAATTATTTGTTTAGCAGAGTGATGGCGTTCGGGGAAAAAACTGTTCTTGTGTCTAGTTGTCTTGGTGTGCATCTATAGCATCGTTTTGAGGGAAGGAGTTGAAATAATTTATGTCCAGGATGCGAGGGGGTCTGTAAATATTTTCACGGCCCTCTTTTTGACTCGTGCAGTATACAGGTCCTCAATGGAAGGCAGGTTGGTAGCCACAGCAGAGGGCCCAAAGAGCCGCATGCGGCTCCGGAGCCGCAGATTGCTGATACCTGCTCTAGTGTGATTAACTCACAAGGAAAGGATGAAATTTGATCCTTTGTAAAAAGAGAAAACTCTGATGGATTGTAACTATTTTGTTGTGTTTTCCATCTTCTTAAATCAAGTACATTTTCTCTCTGGGCAAGCGGAGTGGCGGGCTGAGAATAATCTCAAATAAAGCAAAGTTGTGCTATAAATGTCTGTAAGGATGAATGTGCATCACCTTTGTTTTTGTCTTATTAAGATGAAGAGTTACTGTCAAAGTCTGATGAAGTTCGAAGTGCCAAGATTGTAACAAAACGCAACGTATATCAAGTGCATCTGGCAAAAAGAAAGAAAAAAAGAAAGAAAGAAAAAAAGAGGGAAAACGGCTTTATTAAGACGAAATCCTGATGAAAAATGCCATTTAGCTTTGATTTTCTAGCAAGCAAGTCCTGAGAGCATAAACATCAAGGCGGTAAATTATATTTAATGGAGTTCATTTGTGTAGACTGAACTCTGAAGAATCAATCACCCCGTTTTTTTAATATGAGGAATGCAGGTTGGCCGACCTCGGTGACAGGAAAAATAGAAAATGTCAGCCGCCTTGGTGTAGTTGCACACTGCATTACCAATGTTCGGATTCTGGATTCTTTATTTAGCACACGGGGCTTAAATGTGATGATCCATGGTTCAAGTTAAGGATGAGCTGAATACTCTCCGGGGACGTTTAATTCAAATTCAGGGCTGGAAAGTCGGGATAAAAGGTTTCCTCAAATGGCAAATAGCATTTTCCCCAGAAGAGCCTGTGAGTAATGTTATATGATAATATGCCATCAGTCAAATGTCTTAGAGGGCATTTCTGGTGGGGAAAAAAATGGTACTCATTTATTCAGATGAATATCACTGGATATCTAGCCTCACGTTCTCTAGTACACTAGTTGGAGCGGGAGGGAGAGAAAATCAGCGATGGATCAAAGCAATGGTACACATTTCAAAACGAATGAATAAACAATGAACGATAGAGATTTCTAGCCGGTTATGGCAAATTCTTAGCGAGCCCACCATTTCCCAGTGAAGGATGTGAAAGAAACCCAAATTTATTTTTCTTTTCCTAAAGGGGAATGACATGATTTACTCAAAAGAAGTCCGTTGTGGCATAGATAACTATAATCATGAAGTCCATTACTGTTTAGAAGCGGCACACCTATATATTATGGTGGAAAGTCACATATAAATGTAAATAGAGACACCGGAATAATTGCGTAAATCATAGAATCAGCCAGCATTATATTATGCTAAACAAGCAAAGGGGGAAAAAATATGGAACAAGTTATGCAGATTTCCTTTCTTTAAAAAAAAATGTAACACTGATGGAACGTATTACCATACAAATATATGCAGGAATAAAGACGATTCTTGATCATCATATTCATTTGGTTGGTGGATTTAGCCCCTAAAACAGGGGTGTCAAACATGATTTCATTGAGGGCCACATCAGGGTTGTGTTTGACCTCGGGAGGGGGGCGTGGCCAGGGGGCGTGACCAGGTTGACGTCACTTGTTTCGGGGGTGCCGGTGGTGGTCCAAGCACTTTGCCAGTGAAAACGGAGCTTAGGAGAGCCATGTGGCCCTCCCGACAGGGGTGAAATGCTCCCGGTTCGCTCTCTCGGTCATCAGAGAGCCAGTCGCGAAGGCTGAGCGTGCCTCCGCCTGGATGCCTGGATGCCACCATTTCAGTTCTTTTACCCTCTGCGCATGCACAGAAAGCTTTGCGCATGCGCAGAGGGTAAAAGAACCCAAATGGCGGTGTCCGGGCGGGTGGGCGGAGCCTTGCACTGCCTTCGCGACAGGCTCTGCGATGACCAACAGGCACGAGTGAACTGGGAGCATTTCACCTTTGTCTCCCGAGCTCCGTTTTCACTGGCAGAGTCTTTCAGGAGACCGTCGCAGCCAAAAACAGAGCTCGGGAGAGCTGCACATGGCCCTCCCGAGCTTCGTTTTTGTTGGCAGAGGCAACGCAGGCCGGTCCGTCTCTGTTTCCAGAGCAGCGCTAAGGGCCAGATCTAAGCACTCTTTGAACCAGATCTGGCCCACGGGCCTTGAGTTTGAACCAGATCTGGCCCGCGGGCAACCCTGCCCTAAAACAACAATGCCAATAGTAGCTTTTGAATGGCCCTCAAAGATACTTCTACAAACTCCCCTTTGGTTTGACCTTCAGATTCTCCATAGGTTCTTCCTAGCCGTTGGTGGGTGATTCCCTCTTGTAGCTTGCTTGTCCTGGTTGAGGTTCAAGACTGAAATTTCTAGCCTTGATAGTACAGGGTAGCTCTCAACGTACGACCACCGCTGAGTCCAAAATTTCCATTGTTAAGCGAGACAGTTGTTAATTGAGTTTTGTCCCATTTTATGACCTTTCTTGCCACAGTTATTAAGCGAATCCCTCCAGTTGTTAGTAACACGATTGTTAAGGGAATCTGGCTTCCCCATTGGCTTTGCTTGTCAGAAGGTGATCACATGATCCTGGGACAGCGCAAACATCATAAATATGAACCAGTTGTGTCCCAATTTTGATCACATGACCATGGAATGCCTCAATGTTCGTAAGCGTGAAAAACCTCATAAGTCACTTTTTTTCCAGAGCTGTGGTAACTTCAAACGGTCACTAAATGAATGGCTGCAAGTCAAGGACTACTTGTTTTAGATCTATCCTCAAGCTGTTATGGCATTGATGGCTTTAATGTATTTGGATCTCAACATAGGGTGTTCCCACCTCTATTATTTGAAGGAGTTGACATTGACAGGCAATAATGTCCCAGGCTATATTTAACCTGATCCACTCATCTCCAATTGAATCCAAGACACTCTTGAATCCAAGTCTCATTTGGAATGAGATGGTGCTAAAATTTAAATTCAGCAGCTTCACTGCAGAGCCTCATTTGAAATAATTCTGTTCTTGTCACCGTGGAAGCATAGCAATTTTCGAGATTGTTACACGGAGACTGTGCAGAATAAATGTGGTCTTTTATTCATTTTTCTCTTCCCCCTGTCGAAAGGTTGCTGCTTGCAATGTCTGAATTGTACTCGTGTTGTGTACAAACAATGCAATTTAGCAAAGAAAGTTTACCTTGGCATATTAGGGACCCAAGTGAGCTTAGGATCCTGTTAAAAGGTATCACAGTTCCCAGGAAAACGTTGTAGAACCAGACTTGGTACCAAAGTTTAGATGTCTATGGAGATTCTCAGTCATCCAGGTCATGGTTGTCCCAAAGGTGCTTTTTCAAGAGGCAACTGGACTTTCTGTTTTTTTTTTTCTTTTGAAGACGTTTCGCTTCTCATCCAAGCAGCTTCTTCAGCTCTGAAGAAGTCTTCAAAGAAAAACCAGAAAGTCCAGTTGCCTCTTGAAAAAGCACCTTTGGGATTATCAAAGTTTAGGTTAGCTTCGAGACTGCTACTGCTTTGGATGGCCTGATGGTTAAGGCACTAGTCTAAAAACTGGGAGACTGGGAGTTCTAGCCCTGCCTGAGGCACCAAGTCATCTGGGTGACCTTAATAATAATAATAATAACAACAAGAAAGTTGGAAGGGACCTTGGAGGTCTTCTAGTCCAACCCCCTGCTTACAGGAAACCCTACACCACTTCAGACAAATGGTTATCCAACATCTTCTTAAAAACTTCCAGTGTTGGAGCATTCACAACTTCTGGAGGCAAGCTGTTCCACTGATTAATTGTTCTAACTGTCAGGAAATTTCTCCTTAGTTCTAAGTTGCTTCTCTCCTTGATTAGTTTCCACCCATTGCTTCTTGTCCTACCCTCAAATGCTTTGAAGAATAGCTTGACTCCCTCTTCTTTGTGGCAACCCCTGAGATATTGGAACACTGCTATCATGTCACCCCTAGTCCTTCTTATGTTTTAGCCTCCAGTCCCCTAATCATCTTTGTTGCTCTTCTCTGCACTCTTTCTAGAGTCTCAACATCCTTTTTACATCGTGGCGACCAAAACTTGAACTAGTCACTCTCTTTCTCAGCCTTAAGAAGGAAGAATGGGCAAAGCCACTTCTGAAATCTTGCCAAGAAAACGGACCCAAACACACACACACACACACACACACACACACACACACACACACACACACACACACACACACACACAGACAGAAAAGGGTTCTTCGGTTGGTACATTGCTATAAATGAACTCTTGTTTCTGGTTAGAAGTGGCCTTCAAGAAGTATAGGCAGACCCAGTGGTCGGCAACCTTAAACACTCAAAGAGCCACAAAGGTCCTAACCAGAAGCTGCCCATTAAATTCTGGAGCTGACTAGAAGTCCGGTTCCCCCACCATAGAGTCTCCTAGCATGGCACCATTTTTCCTCTGCCGACCGGAAGTCCGGTTCCCCCACCATAGACTCTCCTAGCGCAGCATCCTTTTTCCTTTTACCAACCGGCGACGGGGAGCCACAGCAGAGGGTTGAAAGAGCCACATGCGGCTCCAGAGCTGCGGGTTGCCGACCCCCTGGGCTGGCCAATCAAAAATTAGAAAGAGAAAGTATAGTACGTGCACAGAACCACCCCTATGATTATATTGGAAGTGTAACCCTCAAAAGAGAAGCAAAGTGAAGCAATTTGGGTGCCTTGCTTCCCTCTCAGAAATGTGGGGGACTGCGTTGTTTCTTGAAGTTGCTTTGAAGAAATGTTTCCTTTGAGTCTCCGTCAGAACGAAATGGCCTTCTGAAGATTGGCACAGCCCTAATATTCATGAAGGGATAAGTGATGGTGGAGAGAAGGAAGAAATAGCATTTTCCCTTATCCTCTGCCAGTCTCATTAGAGTTCGGCAGATTAGCGAGAGCTCTTTGACAGGGAATGTTGAAAAAGATCTCCCTTTTTCTGCTATTGGGTTTGAAGGGGCCATCTGTCACCCTCAAAAGCTTTCTTACGTTTTCAACCACATCGTATCTGTCACCTTTTCATAATTAAGATGAAGTTGAAGAGTTCTGATTTAATGGGGAGGTATTCTCTCTCTGTTCAGGTTTCTTCTCCTGGCTTTTAAAATTTGGATGATGGATAGATCTGATGCATGAATCTGTAATAGCTGCACTGTGACAGCTAAATAGATGTGCTCTGGTCTTTGTTTCCTTTTGTGAAGGAAAGCCATTGCTAGCATATGTAATGCTCCTGAATATCAAATTTAAAGAGAACTCTGAAAGACATGGAATTAGTGACTAGAATTTCGGAGGAGGCCTACAAAAATATCCTGACACAAAGTAGAAGAGAAATCTCAAACTTTAGGACTGTCTTCTCTCCGGAGCATTTCGCCTGCATGCTATGCAGCACACAACACTCTTACCCTGCCAGATAATATACAGATTACAGCTGGTCCTCAGTTTACGAACAGAATAGATCCCAAAAGTTCTATTGCTAAGTGAGACAGTCATTAAGTGAGTTTTTGCCCCATTTTACGACCTTTCTTGCCACAGTTGTTAAGTCAATCACTCCAGTTATTAAATTTGTAACACGGTTGTTCAAGGAATCTGTCTTTGATTGCCAGAAGGTCACAAAAAATGATGACATAATCCCGGAACACTGCAACCATCATAAACATGGAACCAGTTTCCAAGCACCTGAATTTTGATCATGTGACCCTGGAAATGCTGCAGTGGCCAGAAGTGTGAAAAATGGTCACAAGTCCCTTTTTTCGAGTGCCATCGCAACTTTGAACAGTCACTAAAAGAATGGTTGTAAGTGGAAGATTACCTTTATTGTTGCAGGCTGCTTACAGTGACTTGAAGAGCCAAGAGTTTGAGATTTCCAGGATAGAAATTCAGGAATGTAAAGGGTTGAAGGAAACATGGTTAGATCTCAGTTTCTCAATGCTTTTTTATTTTAATTATAAAATGTATTGACTGCCCATCTTACCATAGGATAACTGGGCTGTGTATAGTTACATCTAGACAGGGGTGGGCTTCAAAAATTTTAGCAAGGGGTTCTCTGCCCAGTTGCTGGGTGGGTGTAGCCATGGTGGGCGTGGCCTAGTTGGCCTCCTAGTGGGGAGGCGTTTTTGCCCTACCTGGGCTTCGAAGGCTTTCTTCGCACCTCCGGGAGGGCAAAAATGGCCTCCCCGGGCTCTGGAGGCCCTCTGGAGGCCAGAAAAGGGCCATTTCTGTTTCCGGCCTTCCCAAATCTCCTCCAGTAGGCCCATTTTTCGCCCTCCCCAAGCCTCCGCATGTGCCCTGCACTTACCTGCATCCAAAATGGGCCACGTGGGGACTCCTGGGAGGGGAGAGAAGGGGTGGGCAGGGCCAGCCAGGAGTGGGATTTAGGGGTTCTCTGAACTGCACAGAATCTTAGCTAGAGGTTCTCCCGAACCCCCAGCAGCCACCCCTGCATCTAGATTAAAACATAAAATGTTAAAATCAAACATTAAAACCAAAAACACATAGGGAGGGCAGGGGCGGTGTGGATTATTTTATTACTCAATCACCCACCTCCATTGTGCTGTTCCTTCACTGGGCCTCCAAACCCACTGGCAAAACCACATTTTTAGGCCCTTATGAAAAGATAGGAGGGTTGGGGCCCACCTCACATCATGAATTTAGTTCTGGAAGGCTGAGAAGAGCACTTCTGGGGTTCTGCAGAATGTTTTTCATTTTGTTTCTTTAGTACAGAGTCGGTGTAAATGGACAGAGTTTGTGGATGAGAGCTTAGGAATTGATAGAAAAGAATACTTGTAGCTCAGGGTTGAGGTATTGAACAGATTAGGAATTCTAAGGTGCCATGCATGCGTCTAGGACAGGGGGAAAAGTGTTATCCATTTTTCTTTTAGTTCCTATTTGGTTTGGGTTCATGTGTATTGTATGTAAAAAAATAAAAAAATAAAAAAAGCATTGGCATTGACAAAATTACCATCAGTCAATTGCAAAGGGCAGCTTTACTTTTGAACTGCTTACATCCTGAAATAGTAACTTTAACACCCTCAGAAAAACAGCAACTGTGTATCCCAGATCCTTGAGAAGGATTCAGTAGGTGATTAAAAATGCCAATCGAAACATCTGGCTGACTGTGCAATCAACCATAATAAGTAGTAGCAACAGCAATAATAAAGTTTGAAACGTAAAGGAAACCACAGAACCTGTTTAATCTACTCTGAGGCCAGTGGACAAATTATGGAAAACTGAATTACATTTATTTGTCGGTTATATTTATATCCTGCCTTTTCTCCAGAAGCTCGAGACAATTTGCATAAGAATCTGCTCTTATTTTATCCCCAGCAAAATAATTCTTTGAGGTAGCTCAGACACAGAGATATTGATTTATCAACCCAATCTTTCACGGCCAAGACTAGATTTAAACCTGTGTCTTCAACTCGGTATAGATACTAACTCTTACGCCATCATAATTCTCCATTTGTGTGTATTGAACAATATGATCTTATATATTCATTTAATTAAAAGACCGCTTTCCATTTAGGGAAGCTATTAGATATGTAGCTTTCTAAGATAGTCTTTCTCTTCGGAGAAAACAGCAAATCACCCAAAAGCCAAATGCAATGGGAATAGAACAGGATTTATTAAAAACCAGAGTCAGCTACAGACAATATTAATTTGGGGTCAAGCGCTAGCCAAAGCCGGCTAATAGACGAGAAGTGTTACTATTTTTCAGACACCAGAAGTGGCCAAACAGACTGGGACTTACGGAGAGAACCTTTAAATCTCCACAAAGCCCTTTATCTTCACAAAAACGAGAAGCAAATTAAGTTGTGGTGTCAGTGCGATAACAAATCAAATAAATACATTTCAAGGATATGCTCCATTAAGCTGCAAATTCTTTATATGAGAAAATGAAGGAAACAAGGGAAGGGGGAAAAAATCTACCGTTATTCTATTAATGGCGTTCTTCTCATTTTATTAAAGAGAGTGAAAAAAACAAATGATATTTCAGTCCAGTAACTGTCATTTAACGGAGAGAATATGGCAAGTGCCACTCTCCCCTCAGGAAGAAACCTGGTGACATATCTTAGTAACTGGAAGGGATATTTTCTTGTTATCCATATTCCCCACACTTCTGTCTCCTGCACCCCTTTTTTTTTACTTTATTGTACCGTATATTTGCTCCTTATTTTACTTAATAATTTGTCTCAAGTGAGATTCATTTTCTCTTCTGGAATCTTCTCTGACAGGGAAATGATTACAGAAACATTCTATTACCTTTGCAATTTGAGATTGGGTGGGAGGAAATAATTAAAGTAGAAAAAAGAGTGTTTTGTTTATCGTGCTAAGTCATAGTCTTCTGAAATGCTGGCAGCATTTGCAAATTATCTGTTGATTTCTCCCTCCCCCCACTTAAGGCAGATTTTTCTACCTAGACCAGTGATGGGTTGCTGCCGGTTCGGACCGGTTCTTTAGAACCAGTAGCAGGGGTGAAATGTTCCTGGTTCGGGCGAGCCGGCCGGTCGTCGTAGAGCCGATAGTGATAGCAGCGCAAGGCTTTCCCCACCCGCCTGGATGCCGCCATTTGGGTTCTTTTACCCTCTGCACATGCGCAAAGCATTCTGCGCATGCACAAAGGGTAAAAGAACCCAAATGGCAATGTCCAGGCTGGTGGGGGAAGCCTTGCACTGCGATTGCTATCAGCTCTACGACGACCGACTGGCCCGCTCAAACCGGGAGTATTTCACCACTGACCGGTAGTGGAAATTTGCTGCTGCTTGCCGAACCGGCAGCGATGACCGGCGGTCCACGCTCCCGAATCGCCAGTCCTCCAATCACCACAGCTTGAAAAAAAACCCTGCACCTGTGCAAACGCTTTTGCACATGCGCAGAGGGTCATTTCTGTGAAGTGATGTGTGTACGCGCATGAGCAAAGCGAGCGCACACTTACAAAATGTGCACTTCTGTCGCAATGCAAACTGGTAGGGAAGGTAAGTAGAACCCACCCCTGACCTAGACCCCCAAATTCTGTTCAGTTATCGGCATGAAGGCCATTAAATATGCTTCCTTTGCAACATGTGGTTTTTTTACCCCCTAATAACAAGGCAAAATGCTGCTTTATACAGTGTAGCTTTCTGTCATTCGTTTCCTGCTGAGCCGTGATTATGAAATTATGCTTTGAAAATTTCTAGTTTTGGTCACAGTCCTATCAATCTAGTGTGCTCTACATGGGGCTACCCTTGAAGAGTATTCAGAGACTTCAGTTGGTGCAAAATGCAGCTGCATGCGCTGTTGTGGGTGTACCCAGATACACCCACACTACTGCCATCTTGTGTGAGCTGCATTGGTTGCCTATCGGTCTCCAGACGCAATTCAAGATGTTGGTGATCACCTTTAAAGCCCTAAATGGTTCAGGGCCCATGTATCTTCGGGACCGCCTGCTACCACATACCTCCCTGCAACCAATTAGATCACATAGGGCTGCCCTGCTCTGGGTCCCGTCAGCTAAACAGTGTCGGCTGACGGGCCCGAGGGCAAGGACATTCTCTGTGGCAGCTCCTACCCTCTGGAACCAACTGCCCCCCAAGATCCGGACTTTCCCCACCTTATTGGCCTTCAGAAAAGCTTTGAAGACATGGCTCTTTCGGCAAGCCTGGGGCCAATGAACGATCTCTTGCTGCTGGCCCATGGATGTAAGAATTGGATGATTGGAATTTTTTAACTATTATATTGTGTTTTTAATTCTGTTTTTAAATGTTTTTTATATTAATACTATTTGTATCCCTGTTAGCTGCTCAGAGTCCCTGCGGAGTTGAGCGGCATATAAAATGCAAATAATAAATAAATAAACTAAAGTTCAGCACTGAATTGGTCAATGGAATTGGTCAAGATAATGATCAACGGAATTCAAGAGAAGTTGGATTTAGACCATTTGTGAGAACATAATGATTCTAGGCTGATGACTCCTTTAACTCCCCCCCTCCCCAGCTCTGCCTACTCTACTCCTACATCTCTCCTCCCACTTCCCCATTACAATTCTCGGACTCATTATGCTTTATGTAATCCATCACCACTCCTTAAAATTCATTGCCTTTCCCTGAACTTTTTCATATCCTAACCTGGGTATCAGTTTGTGTTAGATTTAGGTCCTCATATAAATAATGAGTTCCAGGCTAATTAGGAACAGAAATAAATCTTTCATGGATTTGTATTAAAGTTAAACTTTGAAGAATGGTGTACATTCAATTGTGACTGGTGATTCATATAATCAAACGGAACTAGTTGGAAACTTTGATTACATAAAAATGTGACTATAGATGTACAAAGTTCTATCTAAACTTCATATCATCTTGGAGGCATCTGATTTGATTCTGCATCTCAACTCGATTCGAGGAGGTAATTCAATGAAATAACCTTTGTATCTTACTCCTAGCTTTACATAAACGTAATATTAGATAAGGAGTTGTTCTTCCTCTTCCTTCCACTATTAATATTGCAATTACCATTATTATTACTGGTATTTGTGCCTCTGTTCTACCACAATTAACAGAAACCCATCCTACATTTTGAGTTTCTTTTAAGGTAGATCATGTTCATGTACAGTGTAAAAAAATATCACACTGAAAACAGCACAAATCTTTTCAAATGTTAGGGGTACACTGAAAAAAAAATCATTCTGCTTACATTTATGTCTTTGCCTAATTGTACCCCCACAACTGTGGATCCCCATATATGTCAGAAAGGTTATGAACAATTTCCTAGCCATCAAAAAAAAATTAACCCAAACCATACTCATCTTTGTATCAGCTTTCTGATGAAAATCATCTTTAAGAATATGGATAAATCATTCTTTTCTTAAGAAAATTGCCTGTCCAGAATTTGACCTCATTGGTAATTGTGAGTTAAGGCCAGTCCCATTGTGAGTAGACTAGAGGTCTGGAAACCTTTAGAATTGATAAATTGCTTTGTTGAATGTTACCAGTTTATCATGTAGTTTTAAAAAATGTGAATGAGTTTTATGGGATTTTTGTAAGATGAGATTTCATAATACTGAATATATCTTCTTAGAGCTACCCGTGAAAACATTTTCCTCTCTAATTCTACCTGTCAGGTTCCAAAATTGAGGAGTAAATCCTTAAAATCTAAAAGGGAAACTTTGGGTGAGTCATTTTCATCCTTCCCTGACAGCAAATCGTAGTTAGAAGGAAAAATTCCAATCTGATAATTTTGCAATCTTTTTCCTTCCTTCCTTCCTTCCTTCCTTCCTTCCTTCCTTCCTTCCTTCCTTCCTTCCTTCCTTCCTTCCTTCCTTCCTTCCTTCCTTCCTTTTTTCTTTTCTTTTCCTACAGCCACCCATCTCAAGCCAGTTGTAAGGTCATCTAAGGTGAAAATACTCAGACACATATTTTCTCTCTCTTATTTTCTCTTCTGATCAAGTTTTCTGTAGTGAAATCTGTTGAGTCCTGGACAGGGTGAGCTATCTTATACCCAACATTTGTTTACATTTTTGCTTCCTCCTTAAATTACTTCATTGTGTTGTTGGATGACACCCAGAGTCAACTGACTTGAGATGGGTGGCTGTAGGAAAAGAAAAGAAGGAAGGAAGGAAGGAAGGAAGGAAGGAAGGAAGGAAAAAGAAAGAGTAAGGAAGAAAGAAAGGAAGGAAAAAGAAAGAGAGGAAGGAAGGAAAGAAGGAAAGAAGGAAGGAAAGAAGGAAGGAAAAAGAAAGAGGAAGGAAGGAAGGAAAAAGAAAGAGGAAGGAAGGAAGGAAGGAAAAAGAAAGAGGAAGGAAGGAAGGAAGGAAGGAAGGAAGGAAGAAGAGGAAGGAAGGAAGGAAAAAGAAAGAAAGATGGAGAGAGGAAGGAAGGAAGAAAGAAAGAAAAAGAAAGAGAGAGAAATAAACAAATCAACCAACCAACCAACCAACCAACCAACCAACCAACCAACCAACCAACCAACCAATCAATCTGGGAATCCTTTTCAAGGAAGCAACTTGTTTCTCCATTTGTGTGAATTTGATTTGGCTTGAGAGACACACAGAATACCCTCATAACATCACCTAGCCATTGTTGAACACTAGAAAGCCTGTTATGAGGGTTGGATGACTGTATAAGTTGCTGGTAGATAAATGACCTTCAAAACAATTACACTCAAACTATTTTTTTTTGGGGGGGGGACAATTACGGAAAGGCAGAATGAATTACAAAAAGGCTGTTGATCAACGGGAACATGGATGATGTTACATGATTAGATTTATTTATTTTTTAAATTGAGCTTGGTGTTTTAAGAAAAAAATGAGAAAAGAGCTACAGTTGCTTTTTTACAGGGTAAAGAGATGAGACACTTAAGGTTCTGGAACTCACAATCAAAAGTTTCATTGTGTTTGGCTTGGCATATAGTGTGAAGTCTTTCCCTGTTGTGTTGCGTAAACAATAGTTTAGTCAATTTAAGCTGGCGGCATTAGACAACCCACAAAACAAGAAGGATCTTCACCTTCTGTTCCGTTTAAGCAGATCCAGGAACAATAATTCAGGTGACAGAGCAAATGAGCAGCAAATTAGTTGCTCGTGGTTTAATATGCATAATTAGTGATTAGTATATGGGTAACAGGTTAACTCTTCTGGCTCATTCTAAAGTAATTAGTCTTAATTTCCTAATTGGGGTTTGTTGGTTTGTTGGTTCACCCAAATAATATCAGAGCTGAAATGTAATCATCTCAATTAATTGTCCCAGGGACTCCTTGGTGGTTGAGGAATAAGACCTGTGCCATAATTTAATCCTTTAAGCACAATATCAGGAGTTTCCTAATCTTCACCACAATGCCTGCATTGTCTCACGTGTCACCTGTTTATTGAAATACAAAGAGATTCACAAAGGATGTAATGAGACCTCGGAAAGGTACCATTAGGAAATCTAATACCAGGAGACAAATATTTGAAATGTAGTTTGGGTGGTTTGAGATCATCCACCCAACCGAGGCAGATGGAGAAGCGACATTTTTCTGGGTTAACAAACTCTCCCAAGTTGACGGTATAAATAAATCATCCGGCAATATAAATAACAAAGCTTTTATGAGTAAATCTATCAACTCACCACGGATTGTTTAAATGTCAGAACTGTCCAGAACAGTGGTTATTTCCTTGATGGCAAAACTGCTTTCCTTTCACTTAGTCACAATCAATCAATTAAGTTTGAAACCTGCCCAAAAGATGATCTACTCCCAGGCATTTCCCTCCCTCTCTTTCCCGGTTTATTTTTGATCATAGTCATAGCGACTGGAGAAAAGTATGTTAGTCTTCAGTATGTTTCTTCATTCAATTGATCTCTGTGGAGTTTGATCTCCACAGAATTAGTATAGTTATTGAGAAGCAATGCTTCCTGCTCTAAGCTTCTTTTACCAGTTCAAAGTGAGGTCCAAGGAGCAGTTTTTCTGTAGCTGATGCAGGGGTGGGCTGCTGGGGGTTGGCAAGGGTTCGGGAGCACCTCTAGCTAAGATTCTGTGCAGTTTGGAGAACCCCCAAATCCCACTCCTGGCTGGCCCCACCCACCGGACCCCACCTGTTATGTATTAAGGTTAATTGTTTACTCCAAGGTCCGCTATTCTGAGCGGGAAAAGGGAGCCCGCTGATTGGTTGAACCAGCCGACAGCCCTTTATAAATGGGAGAGCTGTCAGGCTGGTTCCTTTGCTGGATCTGAGTGTTATACAATAAAGAGCTGTTAGTCACAATCCTGTCTCCAGCCTCTTCAGTACCAGCATTTAACACCGCCCCTCCCAGGAGTCCCCATGTGGCCCATTTTGGATGCAGGTAAGTGCAGGGCAATCGCGGAGGCTCGGGGAGAGTGAAAAATGGGCCTACCGGAAGTCCAAGCCTCCAGGAGGGTGAAAACGGCCTCCAGAGGGCCTCCAGTGCTTGTGGAGGCCATTTTTGCCCTCCGGGAGGCTCAAAGAAAGCCTGCGGAGCCAGGGGAGGGCAAAAACGCCATCACTGCTGTGGTGCAGGAGGTCGACTAGGCCACGCCCACCATGGCCATCCGTACCCAGCAACCGGGCAGAGAACCCCTTGCTAAAAATTTTGAAGGCCACCCCTGAGCTGATGTACCAATTTGATCCTATTCTGGTAGAAGAATCAGTCCTGTAGTGCCAAGCCATAAAGAGCTTTTCGGTCAAAAGGACCTAAATCAGGGGTGGCCAAACTATGGTTCTTTGAGGATCTGTGGACTTCAACTCCCAGAATTCCTGAGCTAGCCATGCATGCATGGCTAGCTCAGGAATTCTGGGAGTTGAAGTCCACAGGTCCTCAAAGAACCATAGTTTGGCCACCCCTGACCTAAATGGTCCTTTGCCAATTGCACATTGCATTACAATTACTACTTTGGATCTCTTGAAGAACGAACCACTGATATTTATTGATATCCTCCTTATCCTCATTTAAACAAGTGAACAAACAAAAATATATATCTCTGCTGTCTATGGAGATTCTCAGTCATCCAGGTCTTCGTTGTCCCAAAGGTGCTATTTTTCAAGAGGCAACTGGACTTTCTTGTTTTTTCTTTGAAGACGTTTGACTTCTCATCCAAGAAGCTTCTTCAGCTAAAAGGATGCAAATGTCCAGCAGTGTGCAAGGAGTATAAATCCTTCCATTCCCCACCATCCAGTCAGAGCTGAAGAAGCTTCTTGGATGAGAAGCGAAAGGTCTTCAAAGAAAAAACAGAAAGTCCAGTTGCCTCTTGGAAAAAAAAAACACCTTTGGGATATATCCCAGTTGTTTTTAAGGTAGTGCCAAGTTTAATATTCTTAAATACTTACCCCTAATTTTTTTTCTTTTTGCACAAATTCTTCATTTCATCTTTATAACAAGAAGAACCAAAATGCAGCAGAGAGAGAGAGAGAGAGAGAGAGAGAGAGAGAGAGAGAGAGAGAGAGAGAGAGAGAGAGAGAGAGAGAGAGAGAGAGAGAGAATATTCACCAGTTGTTGATTTTTATAGAAAATTAAAAAAAACAACTTTTATGCACAGTAAATATAAACTTACTACGACAAACTTAATTTGGTCTTAAATCACTTTGTGCCAGCCACCAGCAAAAGTTCAGAGTGACTTTTATTTATTTATTTATTTTATTTAGGATTCTTATATGCCGCCCTACTCCCTGGGGACTTCTTTACCAAACACTCAGATGATGGAAGTTTTTCTTTTCTTTTCAACTGCAGTAATAGATAATTTGGGTTCTTTTCATCCTTTGCAAAATAAGTGTAAAAGTAACACTAATTAAAAGTGTTTCCTACTGAATAATCTCATGTGCATCGCCCTCCAACATTTAGCTTGGAGGCCTCACAATGACAAAGCACAATGGCTCACCCAAACCCATTCCATTCCTTTTAAGTTAATTTCATTAGTAGGACTTCTCTTCGACTGGATGGGACTGCTCTGATTTTCCTCCAGAGTACATTAGAGCACAGAACGATTAACAGAGCATTAGCAGTAACCACAGCTTGGGAACAATGCGACGAAGCCTCAGGGCATTGCACAAGTTCCAGGGTAATTTGGAGATGTTCAGTGCAATGGAGTATAAAATCGAGATGGCCTGCTTTGGACTGGAGGCATTTTCTTGGGGGTTCCAGCCAAATCTTTGATATGCGAAACAATTCAAGCTGATCATTTGCCTTCTACACATATTAACAGAATAACAGAGTTGGAAGGGACCTTGGAGGTCTTCTAGTCCAACCCCCTGCTCAAGCAAGAGATTCTAGTCTATACTATTCCAGACAAACGGTTGTCCGATCTCTTCCTATAGATGGAGCACCCACAACTTCTGAAGGCAAGCCATTCTACTCATTAATTGTTCTCATCGCCAGGAAATTTCTCTTTATTTCTAGGTTGGTTTTCACTTTGATTAGTTTCTATCCATTGTTTCTTTATATTTGGTTAGACCAGGGGTAGGCAAAGTTGGCTCTTCTATGACTCATGGACTTCAACTCCCAGAATTCCTGAGCTAGCATGATTGGCTCAGAAAGTCTGGGAGTTGAAGTCCATGAGTCATAGAAGAGTCAACTTTGCCTACCCCTCGGTTAGACTAACAGAGTTGGAAGGGACCTTGGAGGTCTTCTAGTCCAACCCCATGCTCAGGTGGGAAAGCCTATACCAGTGATGGTGAACATTTTTGGCACCGAGTGCCAAAAAGGGAGCAAGCGCGCATACACGCTTTGCACATGTGCTCGTCTGGGCCGCAACCTGGAAGAGGAGCTGCCCAGACTGCATGCATGCTCCTGAAAATGAACTTCCGGTTTCCGGCATGCGCATGCCAGCTAGTCTTTCAGGTTCCTGGCATGCATGCGCGTGCGACGATCAGCTCTTCCAGTTTCCAGCACTGCCATATTCACAAAGAGCTGGCATTTGATCATTGTGCACACATGCACCCCAGAAACCCAGAAGAGGAACAGGTGATGCCGCTCAATGCCATAGGTTCGCCATCATGGCTCTATACCGAGGTGGCGCAGTGGTTAAAAGCAGCACTGCAACCTACTAGTTTAGCAGTTCAGCTGTTCAAATCTCACCGGCTCAAGGTTGACTCAGCCTTCCATCCTTCTGAGGTGGGTAAAATGAGGACCCAGATTGTTGGGGGCAATATGTTGAACTCTGTAAACCGCTTAGAGAGGGCTGGAAAGCAATGTGAAGTGGTATATAAGTCTAAGTGCTGTTGCTAAGTGCTAAGTGCTACCATTTCAGACAAATGGTTGTCCAATCTCTTCTTAAAAACTTCCAGTGTTGGAGAATTCATAACTTCTGGAGGCAAGTTGTTCCACTGGTTAATTGTTCTAACTGTCAGAAAATTTCTCCTTAGTTCTAGGTTGCTTCTCTCCTTGATTAGTTTCCATCCATTGCTTTTTCTCCTGCTTTCTGGTGCTTTGGAGAGTAGATTGACCCTCCCTCTTCTTTGTGGCAGCCCCTGAGATATTGGAACCCTGCTATCTTGTCACTCCTAGTCCTTCTTTTCATTAAACTAGACATGCCCAATTCCTGAAACCGTTCTCTATATGTTTTAGCCTCCAGTCCCCTAATCCTCTTTGTTGCTCTTCTCTGCACTCTTTCTAGAGTCTCCACATCCTTTTTACATCGTGGCGACCAAAACTGAATGCAGTATTCCAAGTGTGGCCTTACCAAGGCATTATAAAGTGGTATTAACACGTCACGTGATCTTGATTCTATCCCTCTGTTTATGCAGCCTAGAACTGTTGGCTTTTTTGGCAACTGCTGCACACTGCTGGCTCATATTCTTGCCCTGCCTTCTTGTGCTATGGAGAATAGGTTGACCCGTCTCTTCTTTCTGGCAGCCCCTTAGATATTGGAACACTGCTATTATGCTGTCACTGCTATCGTTAAATATTGTACATACATTCAATTTCACATGATAAATACACTCTTTCTTTTCCTTTTTTATTCTTTAGCAAAGGATGACACATACTCTTTCTTTCTTCTGTAGGCAGCCATTGAAAAGTTTTGCAAAACAATATTAAAGGAGGTGGAGAAGGACCAAAACAGCTTAAACAAAACTGAAATCAAATGATCGGTTGCCTTTGATTAAACTGAACCTGTGAGACCAAATGCAAAACTGCCTCGTAATATCAAAATGGAAGGTAGTAGGAAGGAGGAAGAATTTTGTATTTATCTGTAGTTATACTTTTTTAAAAAACAGAATCTTAGTCAGGAAAATATGGAGAGTGAAGAAAGAAGAGAAAAGACTGCCAGACACTGATTAAAATAACTCCTCCATATCCCCTCTGGGGGTGGGAAACATCCATCTCGAATGAAAAGCATTTGATTAAATGTATCGTGTGTTAAGGTAGCCAGCAGGCAGATTTCACACTGTTAAGGAACTATTTAGCGAGAAGACGTAGGTTTGTGTGCAAGTACATGTGTGCATATGTTTAAAGTGTTCATCTATGACTTTCCCTATCCTTTTTTGAACTGGGCCTCCCTCCTATTCCTTTTTAGTGTCTGCATCTTTAGTTTAGTTTAGTTTCTGCATCTTTACACATGTAGCGCTACCCCCCGAAAGGGCTGCGTGTTCTCCTGACCCTCTTACAGAGTTGGTATTCAACCGGTTCAGACTGGTTCGGGTGAACCGGTAGCGCCAACTACCACTTAGAGAGGGCTGTAAAGCACTGTAAAGCAGTATATAAGTCTAAGTGCTATAGCTGCTTTCCTTCCTTCCTTCCTTCCTTCCTTCCTTCCTTCCTTCCTTCCTTCCTTCCTTCCTTCCTTCCTTCCTTCCTTCCTTCCTTCCTTCCTTCCTCCCTTCCCTTCCCTTCCCTTCCCTTCCCTATCCATCCATCCATCCATACCAGCTCAAGGTTGACTCAGCCTTCCATCCTTCCAAGGTTGATAAAATGAGGACCCAGATTGTTGGGGGCAAGAGGCTGACTCTAAACCACTTAGAGAGGGCTGTAAAGCACTGTAAAGCGGTATATAAGTCTAAGTGCTATAGCTACTTTCCTTCCTTCCTTCCTTCCTTCCTTCCTTCCTTCCTTCCTTCCTTCCTTCCTTCATCCCTTCCTTCATCCCTTCCCTTCCCTATCCATCCATCCATCCATCCATCCATCCATCCATCCATCCATCCATCCATCCCAGCTCATGGTTGACTCAGCCTTCCATCCTTCCAAGGTTGATAAAATGAGGACCCAGATTGTTGGGGGCAATGGGCTGACTCTGCAAATCACTTAGATAGGGCTGTAAAGGACTGTGAAGTGGAATACAAGTCTAAATGCTATCGCTATTGCTATATACTGCCCCATAATGCTTTACAGCACTCTCTTGTCAGTTTTATTGACCTCAGTAGGATGGAAGGCTGAGTAGGGTGATTGCCAACTTTTTACATGTTTACCTTTGCAGACAATTGATGAGGGTGAAATTGATGGAATTGGCGATCTTTAGCTGTGTGTGTTTTCATCTCCCCCCTCCCCCCCTCTCTCTCACAGAACAATTTGCATACTAACAGATATCTATCAGTTGATTGTTTAATAAATATATCTCAGTCAGTTTCTTCTTTTCAGAGACATGAAATAGCCCAATCAGAATATTCTCTCATATGCAAAAATCCAACTCGCTTATGGTTCACGTTGGAGTCCTCATATTTTCTCCTTCTAGGCATTATCGTTGCTAGTATTATAATTTTCTTCTATCAAAGAGTGTTTTAATTAAATTATAATTAGGAAGCAAATGCCTACGATGCATTTTTTTTCCTGAAAGGAAATATGAAAGACCCAGATGTTGTTGATTTTTTTAATGAATACAGGGAAGTTTTAATTTCCCCATACTTAGAAGAGATCATTTGATTTATGATTTATGATTTCTTAATTGATAGCCTCGATTTCTAACGCTGTACCTGTGAGAAGAGAGATTCGCAAAAATATGTATCTCCAACTCCTCCTTTTGAATTTTAATTTCTAAAAATTAAATATTCTGGTCTTTAATTAGTGAAGATAGGATGCTCCCCAATATTCAGCATAAGCTGTTGTCATGGCACATGGAAATAACCTTGGGAAATAAGAGGAAGAGATGTTACTTAGGGAACAATCAGATAAAAGAGTGTGGGAACCCACAGCTGAATAACAGGCAGAGGAAGAAACTTAGAAAAGATTTACCTTATTCAGCCTAATTTATCAGGCTGTAAAAACAGATAGTGGGAGATTTGTATTTTCAGATGTCCAAGATGCTGTTAAGGTAGCCCTACAATTAGAATTAGCTCCTCTTGTTGGACTTCTTGCTTGATCTACTAACAGTTGTCCACTTTCTGTAGAGTTCTGGTGAATGAGGGCACATAAGTACTAAAATAGTAGGAACACATGGCGCAAAAGAAAGAGAATGGATTTGTACTTTACCTTAAGGCAGTGTTGACGAACCTTTTTGGCACTGAGTACCGAAATGGGAATGTGTGCGCGGAGGGGAGCACCAGAAAACCGGAAGAGCAGCTCCCCGGCACGCATGCACGCCAGGGAGCTGCCCTTCTGGTTTCCAGTGCTCCCGCATGTGCGAAGACCAGCTGGCTGACATGCATGTGCACGCCGGAACCCGGAAAAGTAACGGGCGATGGCTGGCATGCCTGGAGAGATGGCTCTACGTGCCACTTCCGATACGCCATAGATTCGCCATCACTGCCCTAAGGGCACATCCAGACATCCAGTAAAATGTGTTTATTTATTTGTATCCTGCCTTTATTATTGTCACAAATAACTCAAGGCAGCGAACATATCCAACACACCTGGGTCCTCCTATTTTCCCCACAACAACAACCCTGTGAGGTGAGCTGACAGAGAGGGACTGGCCAAAGTTCACCCAGCTGGCTTTCATGGCTAAAGTAGAACTAGAACTCACCATCTCCTGGCGATTGGTCCAAAGTCATCCAGCCGGTTTTCATGCCTAAGGTGGAACTGAGACCAATTAGATTATCTTGGTCTCCCCCCTGATTATGAATGATGGATGATTTTTTTAACTTTTATAACCTTTTAATTGTTATGTTGATTGTTTTATTTTAATGATGGATTTGACATGCTGTTAGCCGCCGAGAGTCCCTCGGGAGTTGGGTGGCATACAAATCTATTTAAATAAATAAATAAATGAATGAATGAACTGGAATTCACTGTCTTCTAGTGATTGGCCCAATATCACCTGGCTAGGTTTCATGTCTAAAGTGGACTAGAATTCACTGTCTCCTGGTGATTGGCCCTAAGTCACCCACTTTGCTTTCCTGCCTAAGGCAGGGCTAGAACGCAATAACACTGGCTTTCTAGCTTAGTTGCAAGATTTGGGTTTGGTTCTAGTCTAGAGAAAAGAAGGACTAGCGGTGACATGCTAGCAGTACTCCAGTGTTTGAGGGGCTGCCACAGAGAGGAAGGGGTCAACTTATTATCCAAAGTTCCAGAGGGCAGGACAAGAAACAATGGATGGGAAATAATCAAAGAGAGAAGCAATCTAGAATTAAGGATAAACTTCCTAACAGTGAGGACAATTAACCAGTGGAACAGCTGGCCACCAGAAGTTGTGGGTGCTTCATCACTGGAGATTTTTAAGAAGAGAGACTGGACAGTCACTTGTCTGGAATGGTATAGGGTCTCCTGCTTGAGCAGGGGGTTGGACTAGAAGACCTCCAAGATCCCTTCCAGCTCTATTCTGATTGATTGATTGATATTTGCCCCTCCATTGTTCTACCCAGCCATTTTGGGGAGCGGGTCGGTGTTATGGAGTTTCGTTTTATTTTTACACCTGGTGAAAAAGGAAGAGAAAATACCCTTTCAAAGAGCGAAACCAGTGCTACCAATCCTGTATATAGGATTTGGTTGACTTTTAAGTTAAAATATTGGGTGTGGGAGAGGGAGATTACTATCTCAATCAATCAATACACACACCACAGATTTTGCCCTTTGCTTTAAACAGCAAAATCTTTTAGGCTAGCTCTGGTAATTACAGTTTATGCTAGGGCAAAATAATGATCTTGAATGGGTTAGCAGCGTGTCAAAACCATTTTTTAAAAAAATCTTTAATGAAATTAATTAACAGAAGACCCCCAAATGCTGATGGTGAGATACTGACCCCCCTTTCCCCCCTTAAGTTTACAGGACAAATGGAAGCTACTCTCCATGCGAGAGCCAAATGTTTAATCTTCCAGTTTAAAAGTAGCTTTGAAAAGGGTTTAAGTAAATATATATGTCTCTTTTGAGAGCATTTAATGTGCCTTTCCTCATTCATTAACTCCCAATCTATAACCTCGGTAAAGACGAAAAGCAGATCTTTAAATGTGAACGTTTCTAAAAGAGTTAGGATTTTTTTTTCTCCTCTTCAAATTTGACAGTGGCATCTTAGATACTGATTGAAAGATGGATTTATTTTCAGAATCCTTCCCCCCCACACACACTTTGTCTCTTAAAGAAGATTTGCTTAGCCAAATCTACTATCCTTCCCTTTGTCCCCTAAAATCTATACTTGTTTAGAAATCACAAATGCTTCCACTGACATCTTAATTACTGCAATCCAGTTTGAAAACCTTAATTTACTTGCCAAACCAAAGATTGTAAAAACAAAGAAAAAAATAAATAAATAAAAATAAGGTGCCTCCCGGTTGTGTTGTACCTTATGGGATCTTGAAAATACAGGAGCATCAGTAAAATTGTATTTCTTCCCTTGCAGAAAGTTGGGGGGGGGGATGTGCTACCCTTTAAAAAAAATTTAAAAAAAGAAAAAAGAAAGAAAGAAAAGAAGATGGAACAAAACAAAGCAAGCAAGCAAAAGCAGATGGCAGAAGATGGTGGCATTATCGTTTTCTGCTTATCTCATGAGAATAAAAAAAAAAGAACAGTTGATTATAATCAACATTGTTTATTTCGCTGCTTGACTTCCTAAATACCAGCGGCTGGATTATGAGCTTGTCTGGGGATAATCAGTGAGGGACTAGAATTGTTCCCATTTTCAAAATCCTTTCCAACCAGTTGGAGCAGGAATCTCTCTCTCTCGGCCTTGCAAAGCTGACGCTGGCTTTTAATTCCTGATTAGTGCTATTTGAAAAGCTGAAGAAATTAACCGGGCAGATAGTAAGCAGGAATCACAAAAGGGAAACAGGGAAGGGAGATTTTAGCAAGATATTCTCTCTTAATTATAAGCCTGATCAAAAACCAGTCTGTGCTTCTCCCCCTCCGCCTCAAAGATTTTAAGTGTAAAAAAAAAAACCAGAAGTCCCTGAAAGCTTGCATTACTTTCTTTTTTTTATTTTGTTTGTTTCCACTGAATGTTTTTTTTAAATTTAAAATACCTCCAAAAATTGTCCACAGTGGCATTGGTGACATTTAATACAATGCTAATAATTCATGCTAATAATATGAACATGAGTAAACAACGACATGTTGAAATTTAAGCTGTGTCCCCTCTGAGCCTCTTTACCTACAGGAAATAGTTTGAGATAAGTTCTATAAACATGCAGCAGTTCAATTAAAAGGTGTCTGATTCACAGCAAATATAGCTTTGAGGAGTTTCCAAAGGTAGTCCTTGACTTATGACCATAACCAGGGGTGGGGTCCTCCCGGTTTGGACCGCATCGCCTGAACCGGTAGCGACCCGCTGGTGACATCACTGTCGGTGCCGTTCCGTGCGTGCCACCATCTCTTTTTTTGGGGGGGGTTTGCGAATTTTTCCCCTCTCGCCCACCCACGGGTGAATTCTGACCTTTATTTCTTCACCCGAAGCACAGCTGATGATCTCCACAGCTGTGTTTCGGGCTAATTCCTGCTTCTGAGCATGCGCGGAAGCCAAATCACGCGAGGGGACGCGTGCGAAATGTCACGATGCGAACCGGTGGCGAAGGTAAGTGGAACCCACCCCTGACCATAACTGAAACCAGAATTTCTGTTGCTAAGTGATTTGCACCCAAGTGGGTGACATTGTGCCAATCACCAGGAGACAGCGAGTTCTAGTTCCATTTTAGGCATGAATGCCAGTTGGGTGACTTTGGGCCAATCACCAGGAGACTGTGAGTTCTAGTCCTTCCTTAGCCATGAAAGCCAGTTGGGCGACTTTGGGCCAATCACCAGGAGACAGTGAGTTCTAGTCCCATCTTAGGCATGAAAGCCAGTTGGGTGACTTTGGGCCAATCACCAGGAGACTGTGAGTTCTAGTCCTTCCTTAGCCATGAAAGCCAGTTGAGTGACTTTGGGCCAATCATCAGGAGACAGTGAGTTCTAGTCCCATTTTAGGCATGAAAGCCGGCTGGATGAACTTGGGCCAGTCATTGTCTCTCAGGCCAACTCACCACGCAAAGTTCTTGTCGTAGGGAGAAATAAGTAGGAGGAAGGAGTATTATATATGTTCACTTCCTTGAGTTACTTATAAAGTAGTAAAAATAGGATAAAAACCTAATAAAATTTTTTTAAAAAATTCATACAGAAAGAAATGGGTGGCTTCCATCCTCAAAGGATTCCATAGTGAACATTCCCAGTGGTTTTTTTAAATTCTTTTTACCGCATGGTAATAGAAGAAACCAATCAAATCCATGTCCCTCCCTCCTCCCCTCCCCCCAATTCAAGATCTGATGGGATTGATCTATGCAATACTGGCCTATCTCATTTTCCTCAAATGAAGTAGAATTTTTAAAAAGGGGCGCCAGGGGCTTGGCAAGTACTGTTATAATGAATAAATGCAAAATAACTAGAATAATTTATCTTAGTTCTATATTTGGTGGACTACTTGGAAAAGAGAATATTTATTTATCTGAAGCCAATTTTATGAGAAGCAGCTTGGAAAGTCACGTACTAATATAATGCAAGAAACCCAGTTTAATAGATACTAGAAATCTGAAAAGCAAGCAAGAGAGGATAATTTGCAATGTATGCTGATTAATTCAAATCAAGAAGCAAAAATAACAGTGTGCCTGTGTTTGTGTTTGTGTATGAGCATGGATGGATGGATGGATGGATGGATGGATGGATGGATGGATGGATGGATAGATAGATAGATAGATAGATAGATAGATAGATAGATAGATAGATAGATAGATAGATGATAGATAGATAGATAGATAGATAGATGATAGATAGATAGATAGATAGATAGATAGATAGATAGATAGATGATAGATAGATAGATAGATAGATAGATAGATGATAGATAGATAGATAGATAGATTGATAGATAGATGATAGATAGATAGATAGATAGATAGATAGATAGATAGATAGATAGATAGATAGATAGATAGATAGATAGATGAGAATATTTATAGCTCAGGGTTGAAATGAGGGGTCTTTGGTGCTCTCTGAGCTCGGTTGTTTTCTTGCAAACATTTCATTACGGGCAAGATAGTTGAGGCTTAATTATTATATTTTCCATTGGTTTAAGTTCTTTTCTTTGTTTTCTTTTTGGTGTATGTGGGTTGGGGAATATGGTTGCATGAAAATAGCACATATTGCAGAGGTAAAGTAAAACAAAACTTTTCTGAGTCTTGAATAGGATTTTTTTTCTTTTTTTCTTTTCTTTTCTTTTCTTCTTTTTTGGCCAATGGCAGGGAGAATCACTTCATGGTTGGATGAAGGAATGGCAATGTTCTGCTTCATATATACCGGTAAACCATAAATCATGCTTAAAGAGATATAAATTGAAGAATAGCTTGCTTCTTCAGTAGTGTGATAGCTAAGAATAAAAGGATGTTGGTGGAGAAAATAAAGGTCCTGTTTGGAAGATAGTTGAGGATGGTTTGGACTGGCTTCCAAAAAGATTGAAAATTGTAGGGTTGGATGGACATTAGGATTGATGACAGTAAGGCTGCCTCTGAAAGCTATCTTCTGGAAGACTTGTGGTGTTCGCTGTGCAGATGGTTGGCCAGTGTAAAAACAGAGGGTTGAACTGCATGGCCCCAGGGTCCAATTCAGCAGGGCACTGCATATGTTCTTAGGAAGGATTTTAAGACTTGCACATTAAGGTTATAATATAAAACAGTAAGGGAGTAAATACCTAAGGAAGCAAACCAGAGATCTAGAAATAACAAACTCCCCCTTTTTTTATTACTGTGGTGGAATGTGGTCTGGATTCCCAGGAGAGACAGACAGCAGAGCTTGGGAAGTTTGATCAGCAGAAAGAGGGTTAAAGTGGCTCATCCCTAGCTTTTCCTAAAACATATCTGTAGCTATGCAAATATCATATTTTTCGGAATATAAGATGCACTGGAGTATAAAACGCACCTTAGTTTTTGGGGAGGAAAATAGGGGAAATAATCTACCTACCAGGTATTCATCTGGCTAGCGTCCTTAGTTTGG